>JAKLMI010000018.1:0-240901 GCA_022813495.1 Pasadenomyces melaninifex
ACCTTATTAGATGGTCGATGAGCTCTTGAGGTATAGCTTCCTATTCAGTTATAATTGCTCGTTGGAATGCCTGATATGCCTCTTTCGACGCTCCCATCGTTCTAAGCTCTGGCCAGTTGTCGTTCAGTCGATCTTTCAGTATTGCCTATAGGTGTTCAATGGGGTTGAGATCTGGCGAGTGTGCTGGCTAGGCAATGTATTCTACACCATTTTCATCCATCCATTCAATAATCTGGGCAGCAGTATAGATAGAAGCGTTATCCTGCTGCAGTTTGCGACCTTCTGTAGCCATTCTGGGGATCTGCTCTTTCAACACCTCCAGATAGGACCAGGCAGAGTATCCCCCCCTCTTAGCATCTGGATCTCGCTCTATAAACACAATATCTGAGCGTCCGCCGATCCAGATAGCACCCCAGATCATAAAGGAGATGTCTTTACCCTTCTTAGTTGAGTGTATTCTGTCGCCAGTCCATTTTTCCTATGGGTAGCCCTAAACCTATTGAGGACGATATCCAGAGCCTCTTTCTAGCGAACACTCATCGCTGAATATTATGAGTTCCTACTCGCTGGCGGTCCAATCTTTTCTAGTAATACACCATCGTAGACGTCCTCTTGCGTGTTCCGGAGTCAGAAGAGGTCGCTTCTTCTTTATCCAGTGCCCTATGCCAGCTTCTTTGAGGATTCCTCGGATCGTATTGGTATAGAGATCCACGGAAGCCTTAAATTTAATGGCGATGTAATTTAATGATGGATCCTTACGTACACAACGTAGAATTAACCGCTCATCACGTTCAGAGTATTTCTTAGGCCTGCCAGTGCGTTTGGGTGGTGTGGTTGTGGTTCTGTCAAAAAGGCGTTTAACGGCCTTCCCAACGGATGATTCGTTTAGATTCAGCTGGTTAGCAATATCACGCGTACGACCACCAACCTTTGCCGCACCGCTTATTTCGCCTAGTTGGAATGATGTAAAATCTTTCCCTCTACGTATATTCGAGCTCAGATTACCTAACGGAGTTCTAGACATTATGTTGTGGCTTATTGAAGTTGAGGGCTGAATTACAAGAAATCACGGTTGAGGCGCGCGACGCGTAAAATCGGACAAACTTTTTGAGCCCCACTGTACCTCTGACGTGATTCCGTGATGTGCTTGTGCTTGAAGTGATACTAATGTCATGTTCAAGTCACTGCAAGTTCGTTCTTTACTGACAATCTTAGCTAGACAATCTAGATACAAGCCCAGATATACTACCTTCAGCACATCTGTATCCCTCCGAGAGCAAAACCCGTTGAGGAAAAACAACACAGAAAAGTTACCAGGCATGGAGACCATTAAGAGGACCGTTGCAGAGAACTTTGGTGGTGCTGGTCATACCTTCACCCCGGACGACTCGCAGAAGTTCGATATCGAGAAAGATGTGCCCGATCAGTCTGGAAAAGTTGCGGTGATCACTGGAGGCAGTGAAGGTATAGGTTATGGTGGTAGCTTCATGTTACTTAAGAACAACATCAAAAAGCTATATATCATTTCCATGTCACAGGAAGTGTTCGATGGTTGCCTCAAAGACATTACAGAGAAACTTGGAGCAGAGAAGGCGCAACGCGTTACCTTCATCTCATGTGATGTTGGAGACCTCGAAGCAGTGACCAAGGCAGCCAAGCAGATCAGCGACTCAGAGGACAGACTTGACATCCTGTGTCTGAATGCTGCGAGGGGTATCATGACCTACCAACTCGAAGAAAAGTCGCAGATCGACCGCCACTTTATGGTCAACGTCGTTGGGCATGTTACGTTGACATCGCATCTGCTGCCTCTTCTCAAGAAGACATCCGAGCACAGTACAGTACGCATCCAGTCACAAGCATCTAATGCCCACCAGAGTCTGCCCAAGGACTTGAAATTCGCAAGCATCGACGAACTGAACCAAGATCTAGGACCTCAAGTTCAATACGGCCGATCTAAGCTCGGCAAGATTCTCTATGCCAGATATCTTGATCATCACTTACACAAGTCGCACCCGAATATCCTCATTAATGCGACACATCCTGGCTTTGTCAGCACCAAGATGTCGAAGGAGGATATTCACGAGCCTTATCCTACCGCGGGTTACGCCATGTCTGCCGTCATGGAGCCTTTGAAGAAGGATCAATGGGAAGGTGCTACAAGTCTGTTGTACGTTGCAACGAAGACTGAAAAGAGTGGAGAGTACGTTTGCCCACCTGCTATTGCTGAACCTGGAAATGAGCAGTCTCAGAACGCTGAGCTCGGCGAGTCAATGATGAAGTTGGTTAGAGAGATTGTGAGGACGAAGTATGGTGCTCAGAGTGTTGACAAGGGATGTCCTCTTAAGGATTATTAGATAAATAGCTATCCCATATAATATCGTAATTCCATCCTATCCCGGTAATTGCACGCACATCTTGTTTAATTTCTTCTACATTTGCGAATCCCTACGATTCAGACTTGCTCTTCGTGCGAGTGTGCGGTGAAGTGCGTGCTAAGGAAAATGCAGAATCGTACGCGTGCTTTCAAGACGTGCACAGGGTGGTTTCCGCGTTATTTGCTCGCAACTACGATATGCTGCAGAATTCCAGCTCATCGTGTCTCGACCAGAAAGCCGAACACACAATGTATCACACTTTTCACTTGTGCAATATGCATAGGCCCAGAATCTTCTTGCCAGTTGACAATACTCGCCTCATTTGGCAGTGTCAATCAAGCACTCCATGCCTGGCTTCCTGTTGATCTCCTTGGTACTCTTTCGTCCCAAATTCAAGCCAACACCATGGTTGAACACAAGCGTGCCACCAGCCTTTGCACTGCCCATCAACAACGGGAACAGGCACATGCTGATAATCATGTTCATCTGGCTAGGTACATTTCCCACATTCACACTCTTTTCCGTGCTCCGTCTGCAGTACCACGAGTACAGGTTGACAAGGAAGATGACATCGTTCACAATCGCGTGAGTGATGGCAACCTTGATTCTTGGGACCATGGTGCTTTTGGCCTTGCCCTGTGTGTCCTTCTCCCAAGGACCGCCATTCTTACTTATCATGCCCACGAGCTGTTTATTGCCAGACATAATGGCCGGGATGGTGGCGAGGAGACCGGCACATAGCATAAAATAGCCTAGTCGTGATATATCGAGGAGAGTTGATGGAGAGCCGAATCTCGATGTCAGAAAGTTAGGCTTGACGTAGGTTGTGGTCAGGGCGTAGAGGATGTCAAGTCCCCACGCCATCATATTGAAGGCGATTGGGAAGTGCACGATGGCTGGATGTACTGGGAATCTGTTCTCGTCAGTCTCTAGTTCGTCGCATCCCGGTTTGACGATCACCTACTCAGTGTTGAACTCAGGGACAGGCTCGCCCACTTTACCAGAGAACTTGCTCTGAAGACTGGTATAGAACGACATCTTGGCTGTTTCTGCGATCACACTGACACAGTTGAAGGAAAAGGTCGACGATAACGAGGAAGATGGCAACAAGTACAATTGAAGACAAGTGGCACAAGATGTATCACAGCCTATGCAGTAAGATCTAAATATTCCTCCAAGGACCACTTGTTCTGCCTCTTGTTGCTAAAACGGACATCGCATGTCCGTGAGGCGCGCTCCAATTGCTGGAGACCCCGAAATGATGCGAAAGCCACGATTCGAGCTGCGTCAGCCCCTGAAAGTAGGAGCTACTGCTGTGTTTGGGCTAGCTTGACCACGTCGAAATAGCGAATTGGAAACGCGCTGGATAAGCAGAAAGGGAGGCTGCCAAGATATCAGTTGAACCGATCTTTGAGGCTCGAGGCTTGTGTATTAAGCCTGTATTTAGAAAATATGTTGACGACAATCAATTGAAAACATCGTTGATCTGCCTGCCGCGAGCCGCTGGGCATTTGATAGATCTATAAAGCGATTCATCGCCCTCGTTGTCCAAGCTCAGCTTCTCGTTTAGCCATCATTTCTTGAATCTGCGAGCCTCTGCTATCCTGCTGCTGAGCATCAAGCCGTTTACCGTTAGTGTCTTCGTCGAGCAAACCAGCAAGCCGAACGTTCAACTCGGGGAGCCATGGGTGTTTGCCGATTGCACGAAGAAAATGTGTGGCGACTGTATACTTGTCGTAAAGACCGTCTGCAATAGGTAATTTGTCTGGATCTGGGTGTTGTTGCTTCCTTGGCCAAACGATGTACTTGGCTGGCGGAGGAAGAGTTGAGCTCTGCTCGCTAATTGACGCGGATGCATCTTTATTGTCTTCAAGATTCAATACTTCCACAGCATCTCGTGCGGGCCAGCCATTGATTTTAGGAATTGGCTCGTATCGTGAGGGGTCCTTCCTTGGTCTACCTCCCCTTCGTGGCTGGTCGGTAAGTGTTTCAATCAGAGATCGTCCTGTATTGGGATGCGATAAGGAAGCTGCACTCGAGGTGGAGTTCTTCTGGTTCGGTGTAGGCACATCCCTGGCGCGACGGCTGGTCTGAATTTCGTGGCGAGCTTTCGGCCCTGCTGACTCCGTATCATAAAGAATCGGTGGATGATGAAATGAGGTTACCGTTGAGAATTGAACATGCCCAGCCTTTGCTAGACGTGCCACACTAGCCTTGTATCGCGCGACGTGTTCTTCTGCGCCTTTCAGATCCTTCTCGTCTGCCAACGATGATGGGTAGCCAGGTCGGTTCCATTGAACAAGATACTGGACTTTGTCAGCCTGCCATCTGCGATTCAGGATGAGATTGATGCTCTCAGCAGCGAAGGATTCGGCAGGTCTGTGTGGATTGCGAGGTTGGCGCTCTGTAACAGCATGACCTGCAGGCCTTCTCTCTTCTAACATGCGTTTGTACTCTCTTATAGCATCTTTAGCGCCTTGAATAAACTGCCAGTCTACCCAGCTATCGCTGAATTCATTGCCACCCTTCCACCTAACTAAGTATTCGTGGCCTTGACTGTTCTTCCTATAAGTGATGATATGCTCTATGTCATTAGCTGTACGTTGACGAACCATGTCTCCCGAGCGAACCGCGGACGTGCGCATAAGCTTAGGCTGTATGTTGTACGCGGACGGATGCACAGCTATTTGACTGTTGGCATCTTCTGCGATGCGAGCTTTCAGTGCTCGAAATTGAATGACTTCTGCATTGTCGCCATGCACTGGTACTGGATTGCGTGACGAAGTCACTACAGGCACTAAAGCATGACTGGTGTTATGTTGCCATATTGAGTCAACCCGGTAGCCGTTCGACTTCGACACTTGTGGTCTCGCACTGTTCATTCCTGCATAGAATTCCTTAATAGCTTCATCGGCGCCTTGGACATTTGCGGCTGGCTCCCATGTATCGTCTTCTTCACGGTATCCTTTCCAGCGTACTAAGTACTCTGTCTTGCCATGCATCGAGCGGACCTGTAGGATCTTTTCAACTTCGTACTCCAATTCGGTATCGTCCTCACCATCAGAGCCCAGGTCAATGACTTCTACCTCCGTAGAGTATGTTGTGGCTGCACCATCGTACTTACATAGCTGGTTTCGTGATTTGCATTCCGAACATTCAGGTCGCCTCATATCGCAGTTTCGGTCTGGTTGACGACAAGATTCACACCACTTCGAAAGGAACTTGGCTGGGTACATACATCGCTGACCGTATAAAGCACAGTTGGAACAAGTCAAGCGCTTCAGATCACAGGGGTTACTAAGCTCCGGACATCTCAAGCATCTCAAACTTGAATCTTCAGGGCGATAGTACTGGCAGCGGGCGTTAGAATTCGCACATCCATTGCAAACCGGCTTTTGGCATTGGCACTGATAGCCTCTATTCTGGCACGTAATACACCGAGCATCAACAACTGTGTTGGTTGGTTCTAGGTCGCCTGGAATAGCAGTTGTTGTTTTCAGGTTTGAGGTGGCCTGCTTCAGTGCCCTTGTAGCTTCATCTAAAGCATTATTTCTCGTGTTTGAAACGTTGCCAGCTGCAGCATGACGCATAGACACCCCGACAGAACTCAGGCGTGACGATTCAGGTTGAGACTCAAGAACGTCTTCGATACCATAAGCACTAGCTAGCGGTGACGAAAGAAGGCTGAGGTTGTTATCTCTGCTAAGGCGGGACGCTTTGCGCTTGTTAGACATGGTCATTATAGTCAACAGTCAGCCAGGCAAGGCGGCACTCTGTCTAGCATCGTATGAGGCTCGCGATTCGCAGTTGAAAAGAGGCAATCCACTAATTACGACAGCGTAAGAGTGAGTGCATGTAACCTGGACGAATGAAGGTCAGAAACGCGTTTGTACACGCTAATAAGGGTGGATCCCTGACCCTCCATGCTTGAATCAGATGAGTCAGGTACAAACTTGACGGCATTGGAACTTCGTTCGATCTTCACTGTTACACGCATGCTGACGAATCTCACACCGGGTGATCCGTCCTGACGGCATTGTTAAGAGCCATCTGTAGAAATGATAGTAAGGATTTGAATTGACATGTACTAGTTGTAGGACTGGTCTTGGGTTCTAGTAGTCGGAGAAAATGGATTTCACATCTCCAAATGTGCCTGCTTAATACAAATCCGGCCTTAAGGCAAGATCAAGTGCAGTAAGATTGTGGTTGATTCCTCCGTGCCTTCCCTGAACAACGGACGAAGTACGTTAGAGCCAGGCGGATAATGTTTTAATCGTTACGAAAATGGTTGTGAAGACACAAGAGCAATGGACGGCATTAGCAGAGGAGACTCGACCATTCGTGCCTCGGGAGAAGTTTAGCCATCGAGCATGGTATTTGTTGATAGTACGAAGGAAGCAAGGATTATCGTCTGGCGATAGCTAACAGCTCACCAGGCTGCTGTACTCGCTACGTCGCCATCACCTGAATTGCTAGCTGAATTTTATACGTTTCTGAGTAATTATGGCGGCTTTGGAGCCACTCCAGCCGCCAAGGAAGAGATCTCGTTACAATTCCGGGACATCCTCCTAAAGCAAGTCGGGCTCAACGGAGCACCACAAGTCCTCATGGCAATGACTCCTCTTGCAGCAGCTGAAGGCACACCACAAGAAAAGGCTAAGGAGAGCCAGTTGAGTGAGAAGTGGTAAGTTCTGTATACCGCTAATCGCAGGGGTATCATTTGCTATGCTGACTAGTGCTTGTTCTCGATGCTGATAACAATGCAGGAGATCCATTGACCGCGATGCTATTCAGCAAAGGGGAACCGACACGATCCATACTATTTATGGCCGTGACCTTCTACACAATCGTATATTTCCACAATGGGGCCACCATACTCAGGACATCCAATTCATGGAGCTCTTCACCGTCTATGGTCTATATCTATCGGATTTCGAGGTACTCTCGCCGCTTGAAACTGAATTGATCGTATTTGTAACGATATCATGTCTCGGCCTCGGAACGGGTCCTGCCTTGTGGCACCTGAGAGGTCTAGGTCGGCTACTCGGAGCTTGGGGCAACGATGATTCTGTTGAGCCTGTCAGAAGCACCAAGGATGTGCTCAGAGGCATCAAGGTAGCTGCAATCGGTGTCGTCGAGTTTGTGGGTGCAGAATTTGTCAGCAAAGCAGCGCTCGACAGCTGGCCCAATGTTGGCGATGTTGTCCGAGTGCTGCAGGGCTGGGGTGAAGACGCCTGATAGTGGTCTCGGTATACACTCGAGGCTCTGGAGTCATTACAACCAGATGCCTTCAGCGGTGTTGTTTACCCTCCTTTCAGCTTAGAGCTCTACATCCGCCAATCGATTGCCAATTTTCTGGTTGTGTCACGGATACTGGGACTGGTGCTTAAAAATCCATAAAATCGTCCTCTAAGTGCTCTTCAATTTCTGAGACGATGCACCTCAGCACTCACTGCCGCGTCTTTGCTAACTGCTGCTTGACCTAGGTCCTGCAGCGTTGAGTTCTTGAGGAAGCAATTTCCACCATAACCTTCTACGGCGCCCTGGAGTTTAGTTATGAATGTGACGCTCTGACATTTAGGACTGTCTGTGACTTTATCGATTGTGAGATTATTCAAACTAGCACAAGCTTCCAAGCAGTCAGACACTGTGTATGTGACCAGGGCTGCGATATTTCGAACTGTTCCACTCGGAGTTTTGGAATTTGCCGCCGGGTCATACGCTGGAAGACCTTCTTGGAATATAACACCACATTCGATATCGAAAGAAGCACTGCCATCGCGAGTCGTGAACACAGAACCTCCCACCAGGTCACCATTGTTGTCGCAGAAGCCGTTCTTTTTCAGCGTGTCTACCTGGAGTGCAGGAAGCACAGCATAGTTGTTGGGATCGAGTTTATTGCGGCTGAGGGCGAGAGGAATACCGAGCGCGATGCTGAAGACTAGGGCAGTGGCGAGGAAGGTTACTAGCACGCAAAGAAGAGCGAACTTCTTTCGTGACGTCTTCTCAAAGCTTTGTACACGCAAAGAGTGGTCATCGATCGGTGCTTGGACGTAAGTCTGCTGAGAAGGAGAGCTCGTGTAAGGCGAATTCGACAGTGGACTGTATACGGTATGAGGGTTCAGATACCAGGTTTCATCGTGACGAATCGTATTGGATTTCAGTGCTTCGATAGGCACAACCTCCGGCAGGAACGAGGAATCGTGTTTATCGTCTTGGTTCTGCTGCATGATCAGAGGCTTGGACAATTCGTAAGACATTCAAAATCAATCAAGGCATATCGAGCTGCATGAGACGACAGTCAATCGGCCAGCAAAAAGTTGTAGACGCGTAGATAAGCTGGGCAACAATGAATTCGAATTTCGAAATCAACGCAACTGCAAATGCACAAACATGGCAAAACCGTCAAGCACACGATCTGAATAAGGCGTACCATGAATTATGGCCCAGCCGTATGTGCCCTACAAGGATGAAAAGGAGATCTGCTTCTCGAATAACTTTAGTGGCTGTTGGTGATCTTGACTCTAAACGTCAGCAGTAGTCTATCTTTGGGTTGACTTGTGTTGCACCTCGAGAGGCTCCTGCCAATCAAAACTATATTCTCCGAAGCACAGCCATGCAGGTACGACTTGGCGCCAAATCAGCCACGAGTGCTATTACCGAGCTGGAGTTGTAGGGGCCTGTAGGTGCATGGAACATGCTCGTAGCACAGCTCTGTCTCGCTCATGTAACGTCTGAGCCGGGTTTGATCAGCTCGTCGATGGATGCGGGTTCCTCCGGACGTTGCAGACTGACCGAGTGGTTAACAGGCTGAATGTGTTCAATTCGATGATGAGGTTTGGGTGAGAATCTTGCAACCCGGACAGATTCACGTCTCTCAGCCGCCCAGTTGTAGGCGAGGACAGCTATACTCGGTGCCTAAACTTCCACGTAATGGCGCAAATCCACGCCTCGAATGCCCTCCATTTAGCACGTGAACATGTGCAAGCACTAAACGCGTCGAGCGTATAGACGTGTTTGTAACGCAAGCAAGCAGACCTGCGAATTGGATGCGCATGAGATCAGCTTCCAGATGCGTGCTCTGCTGAGACTTGACCATTCTGCGCAACGATGGATGAGGTGTCTGGCGGACGTGGCCATCGGGAAAAGATCCCAAGCGCGAAGCTGAAAGAGTTGACAGGAACCACAGTTGTCAGCATAGACAAGTCAAAGCAAGATCACCGAACCTTTCTGCCCGTGTATGTGCCTCATCGAGATCCCAAATTTGAGCAAGAACAAGATGAGGTCAAGAAGATCTTTGACCACACCAAAATTAGTGCTGATGGACAACGATATGACTTCTACTCTTTAGGACCTCAGTAAGTGGAACGGCGGTCAATTTGGCAAAGACTGACCCTCAAAAGTGTCGAAACAAGAGAGAAGCGTTTCTATGTACGGGCGAAGCGTGATGCAAAAAGCATGTATTTTCATGCGGCAGAAGCACCACCATATCATGCACGACTAAGCGATGAACAGCACCCACAGTGTCAGATCGACAAGCTGCGCAATTGCTTTAGTAAAGACATGCTCAGCAAGACTGGCGAATGGGGACACTACACAACCAAAGCTAACGTATGTGCAAGAGAAGGCCAATTCTTCTGGGAAGCGAAAATCATTTCGCAAGCACCACCAGGACGAGAACCACCAAAGGCATCGCTCTCCACGTTTCAAGATGCTGATAGAACGTCTACTAATAGAGGAGGCATAAGACTCGGTTTCGCACGAAGAGAAGCAGCATATGGAGAGCCGTTGGGAAACAGTGCATACAGCTATGCAGTGGTCACACGTTCAGGATATGGTCGAGACTATGGTGTTGTAAGGTTCAATTCTGATATTCTTCACCTGGCTGATGGTGAAGACTTTGAAGACCTGGCCCCAGGTGATGTTTTAGGTCTCATGATCACACTACCTCCACTTGAGGTGCATAAGAAGGTGGTAGATGGCACTTTTAATCCTGCTGACTACCCGCATTTGGATTGCGGTCCTGCTCAACCATCTAAGAACAAGAGGCAGAAAATCAGCAAAAGTGGTAAGCAGAGCACATCGGGAAAAGCTAAGCCAAAAGAACGAGAAGAGTCAGTAAAACCGCTAGCAGCTGATCCAGTGCGAACAGCATTACGTGCACAACTACAACCTCTAATGAATTCAACTCTGCCATCTGACCACGATATTCTTCGAGATAGAAACCCGTTCTCGATGCGAGGACAGACATATTTCGAATGTCCCGATTACACACCTCACAACGATCTTTGCCGGCCAGCAGCAGGCAGTAAAACCAAATCGCAGAACCCAGATACAGGCAGACCATGGGAGCTGCTCAATGAAACACATCCGCAGCATGAACTTCCACATCTGAGAACATTGCCTGGCTCGAAGATCGAGGTCTGGGTAAACGGAAAGTATTATGGCGTGGTTGCCAAGCATCTGTTTGCGTTTCTGCCACCAGCATCATTCATCGAGCTTGGTAACAAGACATCGCTCAAAGAAGGTGCAGTAGACGATGGTCTGCTAGGCTACTATCCAGCGCTTTCTCACTTTACTGGTGGTGCTGTAGAATGCAAATTCGATGGTCCTTGGTGGTGTGGCTTCGAGAAGGATCCCGGACCGGAAGCCAGATCAAGGTGTAAGCCAATTGGCGTTCGGTATAAGGAGGGTATTGTGGAAGATTTCATTTCTGATATCGTGGACGAAATATACCTCGAAAAGCTCAATGGCAGGTATGATTACATGAGAAATGCGGTGATGAGCAAGGACGGGATGGCAGGACTATAAGAAGCAATCCACATATATTCGCATACTCTTTGACCCACAACACGATGTTGTCTGATGTAATCGAGGTAGTCCCAACACCTACCACGATATCGTCCACTCGTAACTGGTTTCCAACTCCCTGGATTGACTTGTGGTATGGCAGCTCATGGCGTTTTCATTCGTTTCTGCGAAAAAACGACTGGTTGTCAGCGCGGTTCCTAAGGGTCATGGTAATGCTTAATTTTGTGCAGTACAGTTCGATCGCCACGTGCGATCGGGACTTGTTCATGCCCTTCAGTCGACTTGCTCCAGCACAAAGGCATCTGTACCACATAACAATCCCCAAGGATATGTGGTAAAGCACGAGACTTGTTCTCCCTACTGTGTTGATCGCAGCTGAGGACAATATCATAGCAGAAGAAACGAGCAGATATCAGTCGAGGTCAAAAGACTCGAAGCTACGCTGAGTATTGAGCACACGCTGCAGTGACCAGAGACTGGTATCAACGTGAGCAAGAGAACACTGAAGGACTGTCCTGTGGAGATGCAGTGCTCTATTTTTTAGCTATCACATCACTGGTGGATGACGGTGTCCCTTAAAGCTTCTACGGGGCATAGAGCACAATTCGTGGCTTGCCTTTGACGAGTGTATCATCGCTATACTGAACTCATACTTAGCAGGGATGAGTACACAATGCATGTGTGTCGGATGAGACATTGCTCGAGGACCTGGATCTACAGCACAATGCTGTTGAACACGCGAGTCATGTCGCCTGCCAGCTTGCTTCTCATTCTGCTTCAAAGGATCTTTGCGGTACTCTGACCAAACCCACATCCTGTACCTCGCAGGCTTCCGAAAGAGCACATATTCGACAGTTGATGTCAGAAGGAGATGTGCAAAATCGAGATACCCCTATTGAGGTGCTCCCTGCACGCGAGCTCGTCTCGAAACACGTGGCGTCAGGTCGATCGTTCCGACATCTTCGTTTGTTGGCGTCAGAGATGATTGTCCGAATCAAATATCCACAATTTGCAGATCTTCGTGTCAGCACTCGAGAAGTCCTCGGTGACGGTCTGCACGTGGTATGTCGATCAGATATCGCATGAATCGCGCTTGCTTTAACGTGCTTTGCGTAGGATTTTTACGCGTACACCGGCCCGAGTCTGTCTCTTGGTCTGGTCAGTGGCAGCCGTGCAGTTTTATTCAGTCTCTGATCCATCGAAGCGACGTGGATAGTATGCCTCCATACACGTTGGTTCACTTGAAATTGCATTTGCGAGACTTCTACACATCCTGCGAGGTAATCTTGTAACAGTAATGAGCTTGAGTCCTCCGACGCCGTTCTGCACAGCTCATCTTGTGTCAGACGGGCACGGTCGGATGTTTAAAACAGACAGACATGTGCTGCAATTACAATGCTGATCATCCGGCTTACTCATACTCCGGCCAGAAGCCCTGCCTTCACGTTCCCTTATTCCAGCGTGAATATTAGGTAAGACAGACATCGTCGATGCGAGCTTCTGCAGATAACTGTCATGACAAGGGGGCAGAGCCCGCATCTGGCACATGCATAGTCTTCGGACCACGTGGTTTAAGCTTGACTCAAAGCACGAACCAATCACAAAGATCATAGTATCATAGCTCGAACAGCTATGACTTTGCCAGAAAACGCATCGAAAAGCTTCAGGACCTCCGTTGCTCCGTCTTCATGCGCGAGCCTAATAGTTTCAGCAAGTCGACGAATCACGCCGCACATTATCAGCCTCGCTTCTAGTGACATATGTCACGAACAGCCTCCTCGAGCCTGTCATGCCAATAGGGTGGTACCATGCTGTCACACCACGTGGCAGCTGCAGCGTTGATTGCATCAAAGGTGGTCTCTGTTATGTTGCCTTTGCAGACAGAGTGGGGGTGAGTCGCGTATGGCTTGCATACAGCCACGTGGCAATGAATCTAGGCACATTTCTTCACGGCCAATCCTTGTTCGCTTGACTGGGGTTGCCTGATATGAATGCTTCTAGCGCCATGCACAAAGCGAGCTGATCTTGCGCTTGAGATGTCGTGTTGCCGTGCCTTATGACATTAATCGAGGGCCAAGCTGCTGTTTTCACAATCACGACGCCTTCGCATGAGCCTCGCAACGACGGAAATGGGCTTAATGTTACCTGACTCGTGCTCATTCCCGGCAGCCAGGTCTATGGCATGCTCTTCCCCCGGAGCTTTGGCACTTTACAGAACTAGGCCTTAGCCTAGAGGCCGCTCCTTGCCGTCTCCAGCATTGCCAAAAGATTGGGCTTCGAATTTGTCGAATGAACAATCCAAGCTGGAGTAGTTGTACCGACTGAGGGGCTGGAACGGACATGAACGCTAGCTCGAAGGCAGACTGCTTATTCACTCGAAATTTAGTGAAAAAATTGCAATTCATTGTTTGCGCAATCGTCGATGTAGTATCGAAGCAGCACTGAAAACATCTGTGCTTGTCGCGCGACGTTTCGTCACTCTTGCATCCTCATCTCGCCGTGAAGTGCTTCTCGGCTCTTATCCACGAGTTCCATTTGAGCAGATTGACAGAATGTTCTTTACAGTCTCCAGCGATCCGAGAAATCTCCCCTTCTGTTGATTGGTGCTATGCAGCAAGCCTCGAAATTACCACGTGGAAGTGGAATCGCCACTGACAGATGTGATGGGTCCAGACGTGAGATGAGGAGCGATAAAATCAAGCTAATGTCGAAACGGGCAGGGGTATCGTGTCTCAAGAGTTTGTCCTACGTTTCATGTGATACGTTAGATTTCAAACTTTCCTGGTAATAAACAAAGAATGCGGTAGAATAGCAAATCTTCTGCCATTGTCAAATTGCAACAGACACGGCACCTAAGCTTTGTCATCTTGCTTAGGCAAATGCGAGTTGCCGATGTGCTTGCCGCACCGAAGTTGTGATGATGAAATGATATGACAGACCTTCGAGGTACGCAGGAATTACAGAGGCGGCGACAACATCAATTAAGTCGAAAGGGATAGCTTGATTGGTCCAGAGAAACAAGAGCGCGTTTGTCAGGCTTGTAGCTCGACGTTTCTTATTAGAGTAAGACAGAGCGATCCTTACCTGATACGTTGATAACTCGCAGTTTCGGGTCGCTTGTAAGAACGGCGTCCTTGAAGGTGAAGGCGGCCTCGAGTGGACATTGTAGTCATTGTGACAGTGAGAGCATGTCACTCTATACATCGGGTTTTCCATGATCTCTTGCACGAGGAAGAAAAATCATGTCAATCTCTTCCAGAAGAATGATCGACGACTAACACTAGACAGGATCTGGTAGAAAGAAGGGTAAATATCCAAGCTGAATCAGTCACGATCTCCGTCTGGATCCAGCGAGAAAACGTGTTTTCCCAGGCATCTTGTGGTCATCCTGGTCAGCAGCACGAATCGAATTCAGAATTGCTACTGAAGGTTCACGCCGCGCATGCTGGTGAGGTCGAACTCGTGTCGAAAAGAAAGTAAGTTCAGCCAGATGATAGACTTTCAAGTGCCGAATTCGCGACTTTACGATGAACGAAAGCCTGACGAGAAGCTAGGCAGAATATGGTATGCACGGTCGAAACAAAGCTAGGAGAGTCAGCAGCTTTGTACCAATACGAGCGGAGCGATGGACCGATTCAGGCACCATCCAATCCTGATCGTAGCGTCAAGAATAATTACAAGTGAGCAACGTAACATGAAAGACGTCCCACGCTGGCCAAGTACTCCATAGTGCCATGTGGGCATGAGCTTGCATGCACAACAAAATTCCGACCACACTACAGCTCGAGTGGATGCTTTTTAAACCAATTACGTCCTCCATAGAATTCTCACGTTTTTCCCAACTGGATGTTCACGGTCACTACTGATCATCGCTCGGCGACGCTCTTTTACGATTCAGCATTGTCATCATCTCATTTGCCATGCATTTTTGTTGTCCGTGCTGCACCCCGACTTTCATCTCCAGCTCAAGACATTAATTTCGTTGAAAATTGCTTCTGTAAAGGCAACAAGTACTGTCAACCCTTTCCGGGCAGATCATCTCCTAACGAAAATTCGGCGCGGACATCATTTTTGAAGCAAGCTGCTCGCTTGAGGCGATCGCTTCTGGACTGACCAGGTTGTGACAAGATATACCTGGTAAGGAATAGTCGTGATCATAAGGCACAGCTTCTCCTCGCTTGATCGGATTAGGACAGCCTCTAACCTGATCCTTGATACGCTTGTGCACTGGTCGACGCTCAGCGTTTCCACAAGTCGAGCGGTGCTGCCTCTTGAATCATAGCGCTTGCTGAGAGACCCAGCTACTGAGAGCGAATCCTGGTCAGACCTTGTCAAGCACGAGGGCAAAGTGTCCACCGACAAGTCTCCAGAAGCTAGTAGAAGTGGACTTGTCTCCATTCCGCCACAATCCTGACCTGTTGCTCGTCTCAGATTCATCTGTGCAAGCAGTCACTTTGCCTGTCCTCTAGCCAGTCTCGACGGCCTCTCACCGCGCAAGTACCGGGCTGTCTTATTATACCACCATATCACGGGAACATGTCCAGCTTCTCAATCTAAGCCTCCATGACTTCGTCCGCACCACGATCACCAGTTGATAGCCCTTCAGCTGGTCTATCTCGCCCTCAACTGGCCAACGGCACTCCGCGACACCAGCATTCTGCATCATCATCCGGGCTAGTGTCTAACAAGAGTAGGAGATCATTGGCGGCACTGGCACGAGACAAAGTGGTAGGCCTGGCAGGTATCGGAACAACTAGCCCTCAGACGTTGCGATCGACCACGTCATCAAACAGTCTACAAACGCAACAGCAGCAGCTCGCGGCTGGAGGGCGACCCGCATTACCAAGGAATATCACATCTCCGCCTGCGATTGTCGCAGGACCGCAAACCTCCAACGAACCTTTACCGAGCATGGCACAAAGTAGCAAGCAGCCGCCGATCATGAAGCCGGCTTATCAGGGCTCTTCGACTCAGGTAGACAAGACGCTGGATGGTCGAATGTTCGTCAAGGATCTGAAAGATATATTTGCTTCTATGATATCAACAGTGAAAATAGGAGACCATAGGGTCAAATTTCGGAAAGTAGAAGACACGTTCATGTCCGAAGATGCGATGGATAGTCTGAAGCACCTGACACTGAAGCGTGTACACAAGACAAACGATCCAGCTGCACCAGAAAAAGCGATCCAAACAATATACTCGACTACATTTTCGATGGGACTGGACACGGCACGAACCACATTGCAGCAATTCGTAGACGCAAGGTTTCTAGAGCCTGCTGATGGGAAGGTGTACTCGCTGTTTCCCACGCAAGGGGTGGTGTGGAAGGTCACATCGAAAGGTATTCAGATATTGAAAAGATGGGTAGACCGCAATGGCAGCACATCACCTCAAATTGACGCGCTGATACGCAAAGCACAAATGAGCATTGTTGTGTTAGAACGAGATTCAGAAACCGATCGAGTCAGCCACGACAAGACCACGATCGAACTTGTATTTAGGAGAATGTGTGGGATCGATGGACCAAACCTGAAACCCAACACAACGTTGTCGGATTCAGATAGCGTCTCGGAATACGTTACGGGAATGATAGGAGTGAAGATGGCCAGGGACAGACGAGTGATGGGCAAGCCAGTGCCATATACCTTTACTGGCAAAGCTGGTTGTGACTGGCTCCTGGACTGCTGCACTACAATTGATCGTCGCGAACCCATCGAACTTTGCGAGCAATTCGTAAGATATGGCTTGATAGTGCCCGTCATCGAGGACAAGCAATTCATCCGAGCATTTCCCTCAGCCCGTCATTTCCAGCCGACCAAAGTTGCAATATATGCAGTTACTGAAAAGGGACAAAGAACATGCGGTTGGATAGCACGTCCACCTAGCGTTAGTAGCGAGGACAGTGCCGAAGGTGAGCACGACAAGTTGAAGATGCCACGAGACTCGAATATGAGCAGATTCAATATGATCATGAAGGACCCTGCACTTCGTATGCTCTTCCGGGAGCATTTGAGCTTGTCGCTGTGTGAGGAAAACCTGAATTTTTACACGGATGTTCAAACGTTGTTGAGGCGATTCCATGAGCTGAAAGAAAGAGACGAGGGTGTACTTACGTACAGTCACAACCGGGAATGCCTGGCCACAGCTTACAGTAAGTCCTTTAACCGTCCTGTCAAGTCCTTGCTTACCTTCTTAGGTCTCTACAACTCTTTCTTGGCCAGTGGCGCACCATCTGAGCTCAACATTGACCACTCACTACGCACTCGGCTCGACTTGCAAATGATCAGGACTGATGTCGGCAACGATGAACAGCGCGAACAACTCGACAAGATCATGCAGCTGATTGAGCTTGCCGCTACAAGTGTTGCGAAGCTCATGGCCAGTGATTCTGTGCCCAAGTTCATGCGTGATCCACGATATGCAACCATCATCCGCAACCATCAGGTCGATCAGATGGCTCCGCAACGAGCAGTATCGCCAGCGCCATCACCCTCAGGTGGCTCGACCTCCACCCTAGAAACCGCACCATCACCTGCCTCTACTGTCTCGGACAAGCCGGTCTTGAGCCGATCGAACACGAGCATGCGTGCACAAGCGTCCACCGCTGGAAGCAATCCACCAGCATGAATATACGACTAACACAACCATGACATCAAATTCCATTTCTTTCAAGCTACGACAACATATAGACGATGCCTTGAATCTCGACGATAAAACGTTTGTTTGATTAGAAAAGCATGTCCTCGTGGACGGATGGTCAATTCGTTATAGCGTTTCACTTATATTGCATACAGCAAGCATAGTTCAGTCGTGCTTCACTTGCATCGATTGAAGGAGGAAAGCAGTATCCACATACGTGTGTGATGGCACATTGCATAGCGACGGTTCGTTTGATACATTGCCGGAGAAGGCTCGGCTCTGTTGTTGCATTCTGAGGCGTTGATTTGCGTCCATCTATGGTAGATGTCGACTTGAGACTGGTTTGATACCCCTGCGATGGAAGATGCACATAGGATTCGCATTCGTTGCACCGCAACAATGACAATTTCATCACTCGTTACAACACTACGTTCACATAATCATCAGTCTAAATTCTGCTTTGCTTTGTTAGGTTCTCATGCTCGCCCAGCTTTCGTTTGTCCATCACCCGGGAATAAGGCAATCAGGCAGCTGTATAGGTTACTATTAACGACTGCACTGCGAGTTCTGCTTCAAAGCGTGAGTTAAGACCGGCTGGAGTCTGGTGCTGTTGAACGTTTCCTCTTAAGAGGTATAGCATTCCTCATGCCTGTCTGACCGCAATAGTCCCTACACACGCCTCGCCATAAGACCATACGAAACGCAACACGATGTCAACATCAGATCCTCTCCTCCTGCTACGGAATTCTCTGGCAGCCTCAAAGCCACCGAGTCTGACAACAACATCTGACTCTAGTGAAGCGGTCGCGCATAGCACAGATTCCTTCTCAGAAGCAACACATCTATACTTTCCATATCCAGCACCACAATGCCTACCTCTTACAACTCTCACAAGATTTCAGTCCACATCTCCAGACACAGCACAAGTCGACCTGCGCTCGATCTACTTCGCATGGGTGCAGAAAGATGTCACGGTCTCAGATTACATCGCGTCAGCGCAGGAGCTCAACCAATCACTTTCAGATGACCAGAAAATACGGAATCTTGTGTTCGTTGAACGTATAGAGCTTATGACATGGCTGGAAGGCGCATCAGATGAGTCAGAATATATCAAGCCAGCCGAAGGTGCCCCTGGGACAGAGGGCGCTGCAAAGACCGCTGCTGATATCGCTGGCGGTGCGGGTGTGCCTGTTCAAGGCGGTGCCGCACAGCAAGGGCGGCCTGGGAAAACGATCGATTCGCGGTTACAGGCGATATATAATGGAGAGCGGAAGATGGGAGATCACAATTCCATCCTTAGGGGGATAAAACCAACGGTATGTAGAAGTCGAGGGATGCAAGACATGGACTGACAGTATAGGACTTCTCTCACGTCCGTAAACACGCAGAACTCTTCCTTGGTCGTCGTGGAGTCAAAGGTCAGCCAACACGATCGGGACAATCATCCAAATCACTCGCAACAAGACCGATGCCAGTCACGACATCTGCGCAATCGAACCTCAATCAGAAGCGATCAGATCCAATTATCCTGCTATCACCTTCTGCGTCAAGTCTATTGCGCATGACAAATATAAAATCCTTCCTCGATGATGGCGTCTTCGTCCCACCAGATCACCCTCAACTCAGCGCCCAATTGGTAGGGAACATCGCACACGTCACCCGTACTCTCTCTTCTCTATCCGCCAAACCATACAGATTTATCCTCGTCGATTCCCCAGACAACTTCAAGCCGGAATACTGGAATCGAGTCGTAGCCGTCTTCACTACAGGCCAGACGTGGCAGTTCAGCAGTTATAAATGGAGGCAACCTCAAGTCCTGTTCGATAATGTGCTCGGTGTGTATGTGGGCGAAAAAGGCCTGCCTCTACCGAATGAGATTAAGGGCTGGGGAAGTGCGGTCAAGACCTTCCAGCTTGAAAGGTGGGATGAACGGGCGCATGGGACGAGTGTTGATATTGATCAGAGGGCGAATCGGCGATGGCGAGACAGGGAGACAGTGGAAGAATTGTGGAGAAATATTGAAGGTTTCATGAGGAGTAAGGGTGATTGGAAGAGATGATGAGGTCTACTTTTGAAGACTTTTTACTCGCTGACTTCTTGTGATCAGTGTAAAGTTGCATTGGAAGACGTGGTTATCGAAGATGCGAAGTTTGCGAGTTTAAAAGCATGGTGTTAAGGCGCTGCGGCTCCGAGTATTTGTATCCAACGTAATGGCACTCCTCCAGTTTACTAAATGCCCAGCTAAAGATCGATTGTCATATTACTATTGGACCAGCGATCTGTGGTTGTCACGTTCGTGTCAGGCTCCTGGCGAAGAGTCAAAGCAAGAGACGTGAACAAGGAGACGCGTCGAAGAAGCACACTAAACACTCACCAAGATGACAAACGACTATCGAGGTGCCAATCGACATGACTAACCAAAACAATAACACCCTGATTGTGGCGACCTTGATCCACTCGGCTTCGAACCCGAACCCTCGACCTTTGACAACCAACCCTTTTCAACTTCTCAACCTAAAATTTGCGCAAAAGGCAAAAACACAAACTCGCGAGAAGGACAGCCTACGAAGTCATTTTAAGGTCCCCATTGCGCACTTGCCAGACGGGCTTATAGTGGTGGTTAAAACCCCAATCGCCACATTTTCTGTTGTTTGTTTGTGGGTTGGTTGACGACAGAAAGTTTGGGGAGTAAGAATATATCTCTTCTGTAGTGTTGTTTACCAGTGAAGATTGGGTGGGGTTGAGCACGTGGCTGGCGGCAGAAGACAATGGGAATGACGATAAAGTTTCACGGAAAGGCTAAAGGAAGAGTGGCTACTAAGCTCGCAGTTTCACTACTTCAGTATTCATTCGCAAGTTTTCACCAGTTTTGATGAGCATAAGAGAAGGTTTTTGACGTCCGGCACAAGCACAGCAGGATCCCGACTTGAGATTAGGGCTTTTAGCGTACGAATAGGAAGCTTATTATGTGGAGGAAAGAGTTATGATACGAGCGATACTTCTTTTGTGCGGAAACACAAGCCTGTCATGGCTGCAGAGTCGGTTTCTGATACAATCGGTAAATCACATCGATTAGGATCTATACTGGTTCAGACATCTACCAACTCCATTTGAGCCAGATATACTGATGCGGCTTCATATGTATTCCAGCATTCCTCAGCTGTATATGAATACCTGACACCAGATCAAGTGCACTCTCGGGCATTCCTGTGAATCTGTCTCTTCCAATCCACTGCATCTCATCGCTGAAATTGCACAGACATAAGACCATGCTATTCATGAGACCACCTGTCTGTCCACCAGTCAAACTCCCCCTTCGTCCATTCTGTACGGCGGTAGCGGTTGTGCCTGTGCTATGTCCGCCAGGTCTCTGGTAGCCGAGTATAGCTGGGTTGCCAGTGTAGAATCCTATTGCTCGTCCACCTGCGAGTTCAGGTGTGTTTTGTCGTAAGTGTATGAGGTGTTTGACACCGGCATACACCTTTCCTGGCACTGTGCTCTCGTCGTGTCGTTGAGCATAATTTGTTTCTGGGTACCATGGACGATTTACCCATCTGCTATCATCAATTTTAGAAGGATCGTTTAGGTAGCTATAGTCGTTGAGTTGGCCTACTTCGTCTCCAAGGTAAATTAGTGGGATGCCGCCCGTTGACATTGCAATGCTAAAGGACAATAGTATACGGTCCAGTGACCCAGGTTGGCCTGCCTCGAGACCAGCTAGTGATGCAGTCGTGCCTGATATTCGGCAATCGCCCGTTCTTGGGTTGTCTTGGAAAGGCACACCTCGCGCAAAGGAGCCAGGATGCCGATTAACGAAGAACGCATTAAGGAATTTGCGATGGTTTCCTCCATACTTCCCAAGCTCTAACGCGTCTTCATCACTGAACGTCCAGCCTATATCGTCGTGCGAGCGGACATAGTTGACCCATGCACAGCCACGGGGTATGTTGTGCCTTCTTTCAATAGCTTGTGCTAGCATGCTTGCATCTCTTGTTGCTAGTGCTTCCCAGCTCAATGCCATCTGCAAAGGGTTGTAGCTCAACTGGCATTCGTACCTGTCGATATATGAGACGACGAAGTCGGGGTGCACGATTGCTTCGGATTTGAATAGAACTGAAGGCGCAGCTATACGACAGAGCGAGTTGAATGCACGAAGCAACTTGTGAACTTCTGGTTGGTTCTCGCAGTCTGTATTCATGCGTTTCCACATGAAAGCTACCGCGTCCATTCGAAAAAAATCTACGCCTACATTTGCAAGATAGAGCATCTCCGCAGCCATAGCTCGGAACACAGCTGGGTTCGAGTAGTTGAGATCCCATTGAAAGTGGTAGAATGTTGACCAGACGTAGCGGCCGTCCGAGAGCTGAATGAAAGAGCCAGGATGATCATCTGGGAAGATCTCTCGAGTGCTTCGCTCGAACGCAGATGGAACGTTCCGGTCAGGAAAGATCCAGTAATAACCTGCATACTCTGGGTCGCCAGCTGCTGCTTTTCTTGCCCACTCGTGCTCATTTGATGTATGGTTGAACACGAGGTCTATCACGAGGCTTATACCTGCTTTCCGCAGCTCGGTCGCAAGGTCTTTTAAGTCTTCGATCGTGCCAAGCTGTGGATCAACTTCTCGGTAACTCGACACAGCGTAGCCACCATCATTTAGAGGTTGTGGCGCCAGAAAGAGTGGCATGAGATGAAGATAGGTCAGACCGAGCTCTTTGAAATATGGTATTTTCTCCTTGATACCTCTCAGGTTACTTGCATATCTGTCCACGTAACATACCCCTCCGAGCATCTGATTGGACATGTACCATTCTGGATCCTGCTCTCTCTGCTTGTCTACCCTCCGTAACTCAGGGTTTCTTGCTTGCCAATTTTTACCACACATGAGTATCAGGTCGACTAGTTGGTCAAGACAGTCGTGTCTGTAGCCATAGAGCTCTGCGAAGATAGCAAATATGGTAACGAAGTTCACGTCTAGCCTAGCCTGGAAGTCCTTGTCTTTGAGTACTGAAATGCCATCTTCAGTCTTCCTCAACTCTTGTAGGATATATGCTTCTGCAGCGCGAGCTTGCTGGTCAATGGACAAGCTCGACATCCTGCGATAGCCTCTGAAAGGTCAAGTCTGCTACAGGAGAGCTCATGCACGCTCTCACCACGGGTGAGGCCTGGCATATAGAGTAACATCTTTGCCGCGCCGTTTGTCAAAAATATTATGTCGCACAGCTTGATACCTCGAACCCCACACGAGCATGAGCATGCATTGTGGCGTCAGAAGACCTAATTCACCGGTGTTTCTGTGATTCGGTCCGTAGAATTATACCTTGAGGCTACTTCGGCGAAATTAGGTATGCGTCTTTGTAGCAGACTGGCTATATATAGTCTCTGACGGGTTGAGATGTCGGAATTTCCTGCAGACATCTGAGCGAGCTTATGTTCTCAAGTCAAAGTATCTCTCAGCGACTATTGTGCTGGCAAAGCCTATTCCATGCTTGCAGCTGGCTTGTGGTAGCAGGAAGCCTCCGTGTAGTCTCTCCGCAGTTTCATGCCTGGTGTGGGGATGGATCTAACGCTAACGAAGCACAACTGGCAAGGTCTGTTAGCGGATCCAGAGCTATTGAATAAGCGAGGCAATTCGGACCGACAAGCCTCTGATGCATGAATACTGCAATACAAAGCTACAATCGCCGGGGAAAGCATCAGTTGTGCTCACTCGACCGCCGAATACGCTGGAAGCTCCTCAATCTCTTGAAACTCTTGCATGCTCATTTCGTAACCCAAATGCCGCTTGAGCAGTTCATGTGTAACGAAACGCTCGGGAGTGTTACCTTGCGCATCCACAAAGCTCACATGGTGATTGACCTCACTGATACGTTGCAGCTCGTTGGCATGTCTGTGATGATGAGGACATCCGTCGACACCAATCAAAAAGATCGTTACGTGCGCCCATGACAGACCAAGAAGATCAAGCTCGAACTCGTCCATATCAGTCGCCTCGCCGTCTAGCAGGAGCAATAGGCGCAGCATTGGTGTTTCTGGTCCAGCTTGCCAGCCATATACTGGATGATGTGTTACGGATTCTGAGTGTTTCTGAAAGTGCAGCTCCTTGACTTTCTGCCACCCTGTCATCACCCTCGTACCGCCCCCAAGTCGAACATTGCGCCACATTGATTCCAGATTCTGGTGATTGATTGTGCCAATGTATGATGCGCTGTTCGCGAATGTTACAAGATCGTAGCCGCTGAATTGGTGATCGTGGTTAGTCATAGCATCTGTAAAGCGACGAATAATAGCTTTGGCGGTATCTTTATTTTTGGGTTGTGTTGATCCAGTGTAGCCAGTGATAAGATATTGGTTGTAGACTGGACGGACTGGATCGAAGTCCATCGACCCTGATACATCCAGCAAAATCATTGTGTCGTCAGTGGGCTGTTCGGGCCGATCAAAGGCTCGGAACGGTGGCGGCATAACCTGCTTCGAATATCCTTCTGAAGTATGCTGGAGGTGACACGTGTCATTAGGGGAGAAGTATTGAGGTGGTGGTTCAACAGCTTTCGCCATACGTTCGCGTGCCATGTGCATAGCAGAAATGAAATCTGGTTTCAGTCGACCTGCACCTCCCTCCCGATGATTGAGCACCCAATAAAGACGTTCCTCAGCTGTATCCTCGTAGCCACGCCAGGCTGGAGTAACACCTCGCCAACCTTCCGCTGCGTCTATGCTGAACTTGAGTGGATTCGAATTCTGGTTCGCCCAGGCTACAGGTATCGGCTCAAAATATCCTGCTCGCAGGAGATGGAGGTATTGAATCGGCTGCCTCTCCCGCAGATAACCTATTTTGCCTGACATTCCTACCTTCTCCTGGTAAACGGCCACAATGTGTCGCCATTGATCGTCCGGCCACCGCCCGTTCTCTTCGGCGATGACCGCCTGTCTCAGAGCTTTGCCTTCATCCACACTTTCCACAGTCTTGCTAAGTCTCCTACCTTCGGATGACTGGATACCAACTGACTTGCGGAAGCTCGAGAATCGAGTTGTCTTTGGCTTCTCTCCACCGACAGGCATAATGCTCTTGCGCTTTTCGTCCGAGATATTCAGCCCGGCTACAGCGTTTTCCAGAGCATTTTCATCCCAAATACTGTGCTTAGGCTCCCTTGCATCAATGGCGGATTGTGCTTTATGGTTCAGTTCGTTATTAAGTTTGATAGTAGATTGAATATTCTGTGCGTGCGAGCCAGGCTGTGGTGTTGCTTGAAACCATTGACTCTGATATCTGCCATAAGGAGAGATGATCCACCTGTACGGATTGTTTGAGAACACCTGACCATTTCTATAGTTAGCATTGTAGATATTCTCGCCTGTGGAGTGTTAGCATTCGACAAGCCGTGGACCGTTTGCTCCTGCAACTCACCAGGATACACGACTGCCTTCGACCACATATCCTGCACGCCGGTTCGGCCCCACTTGGCACGTTGGTACTGGCAAATCCCACAATAGCAAGGATAGTCGGTCTCGTGCTCCGGTATGATATCGTTGTTGTATATTCTATACTGAAATTGCACGTTCTGTAGCATATTCTGCATCTGCTGCTCATCTCTGGCTCTCGTTTCAGCGGCTTTGGTCACCTGATTCATATGCTTGGAAGCCGCTGCTCGGCTTGTCTTGGGAAGCGGTCCTGAAGGAGCAGTGAATGAAGGCACCTCACCTACGATAGCTTTTGCATTACTCGTGGGTGCTGCTGCTGGTGGAGGGGCGGTCGAACTAACACCCTCATCCTCCTGGGACTGCAAGTCTTGGGCAAGGTGCCAGTCCTGATGCTCGCTCATTTCGTGATAGCCAGTGGTGACGTTGCATCGATCACAATAGTACTCGTCGGGTACATGGCTCGCTTTGGTGTCAGTCATGGTGGCCAATTTGTGGCAGTAACGGGATTCACGAGCTGAGTATAGAAGTATCACAACAAGACAACACTTAGCAGCAAAGTCGAGCTTTTTCAGCACAGAACAATATTGTTAGCATCATCATTGGTGGCACTCATCAGCATTGGCTTGAACGAGACGCACGAAGCCATACCATAACGAGCCAGATTGCGTGTTCCCATAGCCTCAGTCACGAGGTCGCCAAACCCTCATACACCAGATGACGTACTTGGCATTAGAGTAAGGATGTCAGATAGGCTTTCAAGCATAGCTTTTCAGCAGTCACGTGGTCGTTTTCCGAACACCAGCTCAATATGGGAAGTATTTGTGCCAATCTTTCAGGGCCGACTGGCTATAGGAAGGATGTCCAATGGTGGAAGTAGATTGTCGCTGATTCAATGATCAAAGCAGGTCGCTGCGTATTTGGCGACGGCCATCAGGCATACCTAAGCGCAGAAAGGCTAGAGTTGGGTAGAAAAGGACAGTGCGAAAACCATTCTGTGATCACGGTTCTTTCATTTTTAGTTCAGAGGATCTTGTTGCAGTAGTATTGTCTGGCTAAGGACTTGCTGTGAAAGTCTTTGCACAAGAAGTTGCAGGTGCGCGATGTCACGTGCTCGATTGCTTATGTAGCGATCGCAGTTTCCAGAAGTACTATGTCATCCACGTGTTGCCTTACAACTAAAACACCACAGAGGATCGATGTGCGACATGGCTAGCAGATCATACTCAGCTCTCAAGTCTCTCGACAATAATTCATGGTCAACGTATGTCAGAAGGCCACCATGAATCCCGATTCTTTGAAGTGGTCAGCGCAATTCCGCGTTGCAGCACAATCGACCTCAACAAAACGTCTTCACGGTGACAAGATTTTGCTACCACAGTCCGCACTTGAGGGACTGCTTTCTGCTGCACCTATGGTTGCTGTTCAAAATGGCGTGTCCCGAAGTCATACGACCTCATTCAACCCTTTCAATGAGTACTCGTTCGCGGCAGAAAGACAAGCACGAGAGGCACTCTCAGACAGGCAGCAACAGCTACCACATCCCTTGACCTTCAGGCTAGTCAATCCAAGAAATGGACGCGTCATTTATGCTGGTATTCGGGAATTTAGTGCAGAAGAGGGCGAGATTGGTCTCAGTCCTATGCTGCAGGAAGCGCTGGGGATCAAGCTTGACTCCGCGCACTCAACGAGAAGCAATACCCCATCCTCAGACCAGGAGATGATAGAAGTGCCCGATCCGAAAGCGCCCGTGGTGACGATTCACCATCACAGCATACCCAAAGGCACGTACGTAAAATTGCGACCATTGGAGTCTGGCTACGATCCCGAAGATTGGAAAAGTCTCCTGGAGCGATATTTGAGAGACAACTTCACCACTTTGACTACTGCAGAAATATTAATTATACCAGCAAGCAAGAACGAGAAGTTCAGATTTCTTGTGGACAAGGTCGACCCAGAAGGTGAAGCGATATGCGTGGTAGACACAGATCTAGAAGTAGACATCGAGCCGATGAATGAGGAGCAAGCTCGAGAGACACTGAGCAAGCGTTTAGCAAAAGCTAAAAGAGCTCCCGGAACCGCAGACGGGAGTTCAGCTAGTGGCTCGATCACCATTGATAAGGAAATTCAAGGACAAGTAGTTCCAGGAGAATATATCGACTTCGAGCTCAAGAGCTGGGACAAACAACGAGACCTAGAGATTACAACACAGACGTCTGAGGATCTCGATGTAGACATATTCGTCAGCCCTTTCTCGAGCCACAATCGAGCGAAGCCAAGAGTCGACAATCATGTCTTTAGCGAATTCACTGGTCGGTCAGCTAAGCGGGTCAAAATTAGTCATACAAACATCGAGCTAGAAGAGGCTGAATACTTGAATATCGCAATTCATGCTTGGCTGCCAAAAGAAGGATCAGACGAGTCTCGGCCGGTCCCATTCAAGCTCACAGTCTCATCAACAATAGAGGATGACAGTCGTAGCGCAAAGGACAATCAGAAGACGATAGTTGAGGCAGACGAAGTGATTTGTAAGAACTGCCAGCAACACATCCCGAAAAGGACACTTGCGTTACACGAAGCTTTCTGCTATCGAAACAATGTTTCATGCCCGAAGTGTAAAAGCGTGTATTTGAAGAACTCAGAAGCTTGGAAATCACATTGGCACTGTCCTCATGATGATATGTACGGGTCAAGCCAGGTCTCTAAGATCAAGCACGATTCGCTACTGCATCCTTCCTCGACTATACAATGTCCTAGTTGCGACTTCGAAGCTTTTAATATACCCATACTAGCAAGACACCGCACCTCGAACTGTCCAGGCAAAGAAATACTTTGCCAATTCTGTCATCTGATTGTGCCTCAGCAGGGACCTGATGACCCTTCTTTCGGAGAAGCAGAGGTTCTCCTGTCGGGCATGACTCCGCACGAATATGCCGACGGAGCTCGCACGACCGAATGCCATATTTGTAATCGTATAGTGCGGCTTCGCGACATGCGAACACATCTTCGAATCCATGACCGTGAGAGGATGGGTCGCTTGGCGCCGAAATTGTGCTCGAATGTCATTTGCGGTCGTACTATCAGACTTGGTGACGAGGCCAGGTCTGAAAAGGAACAGCTAGGTCTGTGCACTGAGTGCTTCGGTCCGCTGTATATCTCCACGCATGACCCAGAAGGTAAGATGTTGCGAAGAAGAGTTGAGCGACGGGTTTTGCAACAGCTCATGTCGGGATGCGGCAGACCTTGGTGTCACAATGCTGACTGGTGTAAGAGTGGGCGCAAGAACTCATCCGGCGAAGATCGCGTGATGACAGCCAAGGATGCTCTTCCGAAAGTAAAGCCTGTTTTGGAACAACTGGCGCAAGGTCATCTTACCGGCAACCTCAGCTTTTGTGTTGACGAAGCAGCTCAGACTCGAAAAGCGATGGCTGAGATGGTCGCTGCTGAGGGCAGCTACGAGCTTGCTTGGTGTATCAAAGCTCTTGAACAGGAACACAATGATCTGAATAAAGCTCGAGGCTGGCTGAAAGATCGAGCTCCGAAAATTAACGAAGTACCGTCGTAACAGCTGACTTCATAGACAGCAAGTTCCGATGTTTCTGTCACACCGCTTGACTTCCACGTCTTTCTACAATCGCATTATCCTCCGCAGTGTCTTCGAAGAACAACCTTCTCTTGAACTTTCGACCCTCCTCTGCCAGACTCTCTTTGCTTGCAGCATTCGGATCAGGCGTGCTAGGTTTGACTAAACTCAACATACTGACAGAATATGCGCTCTGACTATCCGGAGGTGCATGTTGTAACAGCGTTGGATTCGAGGCATTCGATGCTTGTCCTTCTGGATGTTCTGATTTCTTCGACTGGCTGCGAATGACCACAAACATGGTTACTGCCAGAAGAACGAAGAAGCCTGCTACGCCGACGGCTACGTAATCGAGCATTATGCTTCAATTGTAGTCGAAGTATGCGTCTTTGTGTTGCAACCTAGAACTTGTGTTTATTAACGTCGAGTCAGATCCATGGATCAGCCGATGATCTACGATGGTAGTAGGCCGACCAGTATAAACTTTGTGGTTGTTTGCGGTATGACGATGTCGGAATGCAAATGAACGTGGAAATGAAACAAAGACGAAACGAGCAGATCTGCCGCTTTGGACCGAAGCACAGACCTTCACTCGGATTCGCTCCAATTGATGAGGTCATCAAAGTGGTTGTAATTCTGGGTTAGTCTACATAACAGGCCAGCAAGAAGGAAAGTCGACTTGGTTAACTCCAAATTGCTTCTGTTCGTCTGCATAGCCAATGCGCGTGTCGACATAGTGGTAGTCTTGGAAAAGGGGGTCAGCAGATGTCCAAGAGTAGAGAGTTGATCGCTGGAACTGCGCGGGAAAGGTAGTCACAGGCTTGCAGGAATACTCACAGCAGTGCCTGATTCAGGTCATCAAGGATCCTTGTCCACCTGGCCTGTAAACATAATCATGGCTACCAAGTACAAGAGTACCGCCTCTGTATGCGCAGGCTTGGCTGTTTCTGTTGGTGAAGTCGCCATTCACGCTTGAGCTCCGGCAGACCATGGTCTTGTATTCCTCGCCAGCTGTAGGCGGGGACGTATCGAAGCCACAACATTGACCGCTGGAGAAGAATAGATAGTAATAGCTGCCTTATGGGAAGATGAAGCCACCCTCTTCGGAAATGTGTTCCAGTAGCATCGAAAGCCAACAGTAGCATCGCAGAGTCACTGCTCATTGTTTCTGGTGGACCGTACGTTTGTGTTTGAAAGAGATCTGCCCAGAACGAGCCGAAAGTCATGTAATAATCGCCATCTGCAGCAACAAGATTCGCGTCAATAGCGTTGTAGTTCTTGCTGCCGTCTAAAGCGATGCCCGTAGCTCTCAAATCAGACCAGCTGCCTACTTTGAGTGTCTTGCTTGTAGCTACGCCAATGGCGCTGTGCTGCGAGCCAAAGCTTGGGACACTATAGTACAGATAGCAAGTATCCCCGACCAGGGAAACATTCGGCGCCCACAAATCGCAGTTGCCATCAAGCTGGATGGATGAGCAGGCAGGCATAACGGCACTCTCGTATGTCCACGACCTTTGTGCCGACGACGCAGAATGAATGACGATTTTGCCACCAGTTGAGAAGCGGAAGTAGATTCCCTTACTCACACGACGGATTAGTGTCGAATCGCGTGCATTATTGCATACTCCAGAGCGGTCAAGAGGGTCAGCGTAGCCATGAACGAGATTCAGCTGAAAGGCGGTGAATGGAACGAAGACAAAAGTGATCACTTCGACCGCAGATAACACAATTCAGAAGTGAAGAAAAGGTGTGGCTTTACTGTGCAATGGCAGAGTTCTTCCGATGAACGAGCATCGATCTCTTCAAATATGCCTTCCCGTGGTCTTCACCTATATAGATCAGCTTCGGGACTGTCCTAGTGATCTTGCTTTGAGGATCAAGCCCAGGCCGCATCTTCCACGCAATTGATTAACAAATCAAGACTGACCAGCACTTCCCATACAGGCAGGTCCTTACCGTCGAATAATGACATTTCTGCGCAATCTCGCAAGTTGTCAACAGCTGGAGACGTGATCAAAGCCATCGATCAGGGCTATGGTGTGTCGAAAGACATCCCTTCGGAAGTCTTGCGTGCCTTCAATCTACTGTTTCACCTAGGTTTTAGAGCCACGCTAGCGAACCAGGAATAGTCAGTATACGCCGGCTTTGTCATGACTGAAGAAAAGAACTTGCTTTGACTGCTCATCATGTAGTGTAGTATCTTACTAAGTCGCGTATCGGAGTGCTTCGTGCTTAATCTAATTACAAAGAGCGAAGTCGTATGAACAGATCTTGTACTGTTCTGCGGTAGTAGGCCATTAAGCGAGACGCGCAAACGAGCAATTGATGGATTGTGCCGAAATTTCTAGGCAGAAGTTCGGGAACATCTTATCAGTACAATCTCGATATCGTAACATCGTCGACGAAGTCACCAGTTTTCAAAGGCGCCTGTTAAGTAAATAGACGTAGACGCGGTGAAAGAGAGGGCTGGAATCTTGTAATCTGTCAAACCCGATTTTGCTCGTGCGTTGGTGGACGTGGTACTTATAGCCTGCCTTGGAGCGCCAATGTCGAGCCTGCAGTCAATTGAGTTTTTGGTTCAAACCGACGAAGTGACCTTTCAATGCTTGGTCGGTCGCTGCAGGGAATAAGAATAAGCAACGTTCAGCGTCCCATTTTTTGCTGTCGTTCGCTTTTAGCCCAAGTTCTTTCGATAAGTTCAGACTCTGACTTGAGCTCTGAAGAGGATCCTATCAATCGAGAACAGTCATGGTGCTCGTGATACAGTGTTCTCGTCTGAGTCTTCAGTCTCAGCGGAACCTTCGGCATTATTATGTGCTGCAAGATATGATTTCGGATCTGACGCGAAAAGCAAATCGTCTGCCACTGACGCTTACTTCTTCCGTCGTGGAGTCATAGGACCAGGAAAGGGGACTTCAACAGGACACTCGTAAGGAAAAAGCAGCTGGATTATTGAGCACATGCCAACAGCCAAAGGCCTAATTCGTCCACTTTTGAGCCTGAAACTCTTCATCTACTGGATTTTCTAGAAATGGTCTCCAACTTGCAGGTGTGGTCTGTTTTGTGATTTGCAGGGCAGGTCCTGTCTCGTGACTGCCTGAGCATACATTTGCACAGCCCTGTCTGCTATGCGGACAAGTGAGCGCCTGCTGACTTTCGCTCGATACTCACATCCCTCATATAAGATGAGCGATTCTCGGCATCAATAGCACCTAATTTCAGCTTTGCGACGTCACCGTACTCTGACCGTGCCGTCCAGCATGGGAGGTGGATCCGGGTCATCATACCCGGGCCCTGGGGTAACCCCAGCTGTGCAGACCAACTCCAATCTGTATGGTATCGTTGACATGGGCAGCAATGGCATACGCTTCTCGATCACGGACCTATCAGCAACAACGGCACGTATATTACCAACATTGTATCAATATAGGCTAGGCATATCCTTATACGAAGCTCAGTATGATGAAGATGGCAATCAGATACCAATTCCTGAAGATATACAGGCTGCAGTGATTGGTGGCTTCCTCCGTTTCGAAATCTTCTGTTCTGACTTTGGTGTTCCGTTCAAGAACATCAGAATCATAGCGACGGAGGCTACAAGGAAGGCAACCAACGGCGAGGAATTTGTCGCTCGAGTTGCAAAGGAGACTGGCCTTGAAGTCGAAGTGCTAAGTCAGGCTGGAGAAGGTGAGACCGGAGCATGGGGTATCGCCAGCAGCTCGTACGGAGTCGAAGGCTTGGTAATGGACCTGGGTGGTGGCAGCACGCAGATCACTTGGATCATAATGAATGATGGTAAAATGCAGACGAGCCCAAAAGGGGCAATCAGCTTTCCATACGGTGCTGCTGCTTTGACCCAGAGACTTGAACTCATCCACAAGAAATCCAAAACTCACGAGGACGAAGAAGATGCTCGAGGTGCTCTTCGTAAGGAGATGAAGGAAAATTTCGCGAAAGCTTATGATGGTCTACAAATCCCACCTGAACTCGCAAAGAAAGCGGAGAGAGAGGGAGGTTTTACATTGTACCTCTCTGGAGGTGGCTTTCGAGGTTGGGGCTATCTGCTGTTGTATATGGCACAGAAACACAGGAAGAGCTATCCGATTAGCATCATCAACGGATTCGTGGCCAGAAAGAAAGATTTCACAGACACAGAGAAGCTCAAGCAGATAGCTCGGCAAGCTGATAGTATCTTTCGAGTTTCGGACAGGAGACGAGCACAAGTTCCAGCCGTTGCATTTCTTGTGAATGTTCTTGCTGAAGCGTTACCGCATGGTATTAAAGAAGCACACTTCTGCCAAGGTGGTGTCAGAGAAGGAATCTTATTCAAATCCCTATCTCCAGAAATCAGAATGCAAGGTCCAATCGAGGTTGCAACGTCTCCCTTCGCGCGCCCGCTCGCCAGTAAGCTTGCGAGGCTACTAAACAGCTCATTGCCGGAGCAGAAGTCGGACATCACAAGTCTCGACATCCACGACTTGGAAAATGGATGGATAGAAGTGCCATCATTCGAAGCTCTGAAGCACATTCCAGAGTCACTCAACCAACACATCATTCATGCTTTTGCCAATATGCTGTACCTGCATTCGGACATGACAAAGGAATTATCCTCGGCTTCTGCACTTTACACTACCTCTTCCGGAGCTCTGGCTGATGTGCATGGCACTTCACACCACAACAGGGCACTTCTGGCCTTATTACTGGAAGCTCGATACACTGGCGACTTGCCACCACGAGACTACAGCTATCGCCAAGCTCTGCGGCGACTGTTGACTCCACAAGAATTGTGGTGGATAAACTACATTGGTGCAGTCGCAATGGTGCTTTCTCGGATCTACCCTGCTGGTAGTGAGGATGATGTGTCAGCTTGTTACGTCAATTGTGAGTGCGGACAATATGATGGTGGGCGATCTGGACATAAACCTGCACTAGCACAAAGGTTGAAGCGACCACACCATAAGAAGCCACATCTAAGTCTAGAAGCACAATTTGCTAATGACCTTGGGAAGAAGGGCCACAAACCTGGATTGCGGCTGACCTTTCACCTTCGCATGCGTGAACATAACAGACACGACCCTATGAAGGTACATGATCTTCTGGAAGACTTATCCAGAAAGATAGAAAAGGTTGGCAAGAAGAAGCACTGGGTGCAGACTGTCGACTATTACGAAGGACAGGAGTCCGGATATCCTGAGGACTTGGGTCATATTGTACACGACAGTGAAAGTGAAAACGACTTCAAGTCCGATGAGGAAAGTCATGGTTGGGGCATGAAAATCAAGGTAGATGTCAAAGTCGAATATCCAATTGACAAAAACGGCAGTCAAGCTACACGTGTTGTATAACGATATGACATGAAACAGAGGACGATTGTTTCGTTTCTTGGTCTGTGCGTTGGATTTGCGACAAAGCGTTCTGCACATTCTTGAGCGTAAACTCTGTCGTAGCGAACACTCTGAAGTTTATCTTTACCACTTCAAACATTCATCAATCGAGAAAGATGCCGCAGAACAAGGCCCTCGAAAACGGAAATCAATTGCTTAGTGAAGAGGTCAGTTGTGTATTGTGACACGTAGAGCAGGACTGACGTGATTCAGGCGCAAGACATTAGCGTTGTGGCAGCCACAAGAGAAATTGTTGCGAATGCAAGACATCCGAAGCGGTGGTACATCCTCTTCGCGGCTGTGTGCAGCTTAGCCGTGATCGGTCTGCTCTCGATTTTGTCAGCAATCGTACACAAGCTATGTATGCGTCCTAAGAATCACCCAGCAATGGGAATCATGTAGCATGCAACCCGTGTTGCTGTCTGCAACTGTGCAGGTTCGGTTGCACGTCGCTCTGGAGACTGGGAGCACTGATGATTTGGCGAGATCACGAGTCAATGCGCATACGGAGCAATTCTCCGAGGTTTATTGGACTAGGCGACAACGTCGATTTGAAGCAGAAGTTGAAGAGACTGTAGTGTTATATGCAAGGAACTGTCACTTATAACCGTATGTTCGCCGATCCGTTATCCCCAGCTCGTCCTGTATGGATTGCGAGTTCCTTGCGTCCCGCCGGTGGACTGTGACGTCGAAGTAGTCCTTGGTACAACTTCACGCGACCTGTGGCTGAGGGACTGATGGTGACGGACGTGCGTTGGGCGAGACTCGGCCAAGAACGCCTCTGTTTTGCTAAAGTTGGTGATTTCCTCGATTTAATTTCTGGGGACGATCTAAGTGGTCAAAAATGTGGAGTTAGTAGCGGCTACCTGCTCTAGCGAGCCTGCCATAAAGTGTGTGACGTTATGCGACTACTGTTTTGTTCCTTGGAAACGCAATCCAACCTTGATCGTACATACACCAAGTCATACCACCTTCACATGAATACTATTGGACTTTTGTGTACATCTTTCAGTACTATTTGATTGTGCTTTCAGAGCCTGCCGTTGTGGTGTTTAGAGGTAGCATCGCAAGCATGGAGCCAACACTTACATACCTCGTGCCGAGACAGGTCAGTAAACGACCATTCGGTTATCTTTCACCCCTGCTAACGAGAAGTTTAGGCTGCCAGCGCAGGCTCGAATCGAGGCGGTAGCAACAGTTTGACATCGATCGTCTCTACATTGGTACCGGTGGCCATAGTTGCGATCATATCTGTTGCTGCTTTCCTGTTCTTGCGGAAAAGATACACCAAGATTTATGCGCCCCGATCACAAGAGCAGATTCTTTGGGATGAGTACGTAATTTGTGGTCACAGTTTGCAGTATACTGACAGATCAATAGCAAGCGACGCACACCTACCGAGAAGAAGAGTTTCTTTGCTCTACTAGCTGACCGAAAGGGACTTCCTGACAATTTCGTCCTAGAGCACAACTCGCTCGATGGCTACCTCTTCCTGCGGTTCTTCAAGATTCTCATATTTATTAGTTTTGTCGGCTGCTGCATTACTTGGCCTGTTCTTTTCCCGGTCAATGCGACTGGTGGAGGTGGGCAGTCTGGACTTGACCTATTAAGTTTCAGCAATGTTGTCAACGTCAATCGTTACTATGCTCACTGCTTCGTGGCATGGATCTTCCTTGGTGGTGTCACATTGGTGGTGCTAAGAGAGCGCATGTTCTTCATTGGTTTGAGACAAGCATATTTCCTCAATTCGGTTAGAGCTGTCAGGTTGACCTCAAGAACTGTGCTCTTCATGAACATTCCCAAAGACAAGCAGTCCGAGCAAGCTCTTCGAACAACCCTCGGTAGCCATGTCCGCAATGTGTGGATGGCAACAGACTGCTCGGATCTTCAGGACAATGTGGATGATCGCAACAAAGCAGCACTAAAGCTTGAAGGTGCTGAGATCAAGCTGATCAAGCAGGCTAACAAGCTCCGAATCAAGTCCCAGAAGAAGAATCCTGGTAGTCAGTCCGAGCAACGTGATCCCAACCACTGGATCGATAAGAAGAAGCGGCCAACTCATCGACTGAAGCCTATCATTGGCAAGAAGGTCGATACCATCACCTGGGCTCAAGAAGAGATACCAAGACTAGACACTGAGGTGGCCAAAGAGCAGCGAGCTCATACAACAGGGTCTGCCAAGGTACTGTCCTCTGCATTTGTCGAATTCACAAGCCAAGCAGCTGCTCAGCGTGCCTATCAGTTGGCAGCGAAAAGCAAGAAGAAGACCATGGAGCCGCGATACATCGATGTACAACCAGAAGAAGTCATCTGGAAGAACGTGGGTGTGACCTATGCTTCTCGCAAGATCAAAATTGCTATCGCTACGACGCTCGTCTGGCTGGTCATCATTTTCTGGACTCCAATCATTGCATTTGTTGGTGCTATCACAAACATCAACTACCTGACCAACCTGGTGCCGTTCTTGAGCTTTATCAACTCCATCCCGCATGTTATTCTCGGTGTTGTCACAGGTTTGTTGCCTACGATCATCCTTGCTGTCTGTATCATATTGGTGCCTATCATCGACCGCCTGCTAGCCAAAATGGCGGGTGAGCCAACTTTGTCAGCTGTTGAGCTCAAGACACAATCATGGTACTTTGCCTTCCAGGTCATCCAGGTCTTTTTGATGACAACATTCACCTCTGGCGCTTCTGCTGTGACTACGCAGATCATCAACAACCCTGGTACTGCACCGACACTGCTTGCAGAGAATCTTCCGAAGGCCTCCAACTTCTACATTTCCTACTTCATCCTGTATGGATTGGCACAAGCTGCGTCTCAACTGCTCAACATCGTAGCACTCCTCTTGTTTGTCATACTCGGCAAGTTCTTGGACAGCACACCACGCAAGATGTACACGAGATGGACGAAATGGCAAGGTATTGGCTGGGGCTCAGAATACCCCAAATGGACTAACTTGGGAGTCATCGCCCTATCCTATTCCTGCATTGCTCCTCTTGTCCTGGGCTTTGCCACGATAGGCTTTGCCTTGCTCTATCTCATGTTCCGGTACAAGTGGCTGTTCATTCTTGGCAACCAGATTGACATGAAGGGTGAAGCGTATGCTCGTGCCTTGAAGCAGCTGATGTGGGGAGTTTACCTCTCTAGTCTCTGTCTTATTGGCTTGTTCGCCATCGGCGTTTCAAAATCAACAGACTCGGTCGGACCGTTGGTTCTCATGATTATCTTCCTTGTTCTGGTCATTTTGGTCCAGATCGCATTCAATCATGCTGTCGCACCGCTCGAGCAAGGCTTGCCTCTCGATCGTGTCTCAAATGATGCCTACGATTATGAACCAGACTCTAAATACGGAGTTCCCAGCGGTACAAACGGCGCCCATGGTACACATCCAGCTCACTTGCAGAACGAGCGGGAAGATAGTTACACAACCGGTACGACTGCCGCTAATGGAGATGTTGAGGCCAATACAGATAAGCTCCCTGAAGGCAAAACCGGTAACAAGCTCACTTCTCGCATCAAGCCTTACATCGACAGTCACTTCTATGAGCCCAACAAGAATCTGCATTTCGAATTACCACCTGTTGACTACGAGTATGCAGATGCGTACTACAATCCAGCCATCACTGCACGGGAACCTTTCATCTGGCTTGCTAAGGATGAATGCGGTGTTTCTTCAATGCTTGTTCAGCAGAATGACGCTCACGGTGTTCGCAGCTCGGACGAATTTGCTTGGTTCGACGAGAAGAACAAACTGCAATGGAGCAGTGATAATGTTGGCAAGGTCAGGCTCATGCTTGACGAAAAGAGCAGCCAGCAAGCACAACAGGGAGCTGGTGTACAAGCTCAGCGCGATACCACCGAAGGCGAGAACCCAGTACGCAACGTCAACCCATAAATTTCCTTCAACTTGGCAGGTTATTCGTCGATTTATACTTGTGCGAAAGCACAGAGATACCCTTACTGGCGTTTTCTGAGATGCCGGACTATTTGTTTAGTGTACTAGCAAGCATATCTCTCAAGCAACATAAGTGAGCTTCAAAGCTCAAATAATAGATTCATCGTTCACTACATTCAGCCGTTCGGCTTATGTGGTGTTCCTTTACCACTTGGCTTTGACACCGCTTCCGCCTCGTCGATTTGTCTCAAAATCCATGCTATAGTCGTGTCTCGTGCTTTCTCAAGTTGTCTTAAACGTGCCAATGTCATAGCGTTATAGTTTGGCTTAGCTTGTGGACTTGGTGACGCCGGCACTTCCTTGGACTTCTCATCCGTTGTCGATTTCCCAAATGCCTTCTTCTCAGCAAGCAACTGCCTCAGGACGGAAATTGAGTTATCCCTATCACCAAGCACTTTGACTAATCGAGTTCGCTGCTCGGCTTCCTGCTGCGGCGTAAGTTCCAGCTCATCAACCTTCACTTTCTTTGCTGTCGGGACCATGTCTGCTCCCCTACCTTTGCGATACTTTCCAATCGCGTCTCTCGCACATTCCTGAATATGCTCGAACCGAACAGGACCAAGAAGCACACCTCCGTACCACCTTGCTACGACTATACTGCCCACGACATCAAGCTCGATAAGCACCTTTTCGAGCCTTTTACCTGCGTACTTTTCGCCGTCATCTAGCGAGCCTACGTCGTATAGTGGCTTAATATTAGTGTTAGTAGTGCCTGCTCTCTGGGATGGGAAATGAACTGTTTGCTGCTTCGACGGAAGACGCCAAGCTAGGATTCGGTGAGATGCTTTCTGGTATGCTTCGTGGCGTTGCAGATCTTTTGGAGTAAGTGTTGTGGATGGTGAATAAAGGGCTATGAATCTGGATTGCCGATCTTCTATTGGTGATGATTCGTAGGAGTCAGGTTCGTCGGAGCTCGTAAATGAACTACCTTGGTTCTGTGGGTCGTCGATGAGGTTATATCTGCGTTTCAGGGACATCACTTCGTGTTAGTACATAGGTGCTCATGGGTTATGCGATGTTTCCACCTAGTAGATTAGTAGATGTGAAGTAAACTAATGGGTTTCTGCTCATAATGATCGGGTCGCATCGACATCATGAAGTTGTTCGATTGTAGCAGAGGAGTGTCCGGTTGGGCCGGTTAACACCCTGATTTCCAGGCAGACGATCACCTCTAAGCTGCTGCTGATCCATGCTAATTTCATTGCCTGCATAACTAAAGAGATATTGTTGTGGTGAGAACTGCTCCGGACATGCTTGGAAACGCCGGCCACTTCTCATGTTGTGCTCTGCTCTCGGAAATAAACAATACCTGTCTAGGTCTTCGATATCAAATTCTAAGAATGCTATCATTACCGGAATGACTACAAGCTTGACCATCCCACGAAGGGTCACACAAAGCTCCAAGTTTCCTCACTATGGTTCAAGCACGACCATGCTAGCCCATCCAGGTTCATTTGCAGCTGCCTCGAGTGCTTGACTGACATCTTTCAGCTTGAAGCTTTGCGTTTCTATGCCACTGTTAGCTCCAGCGCCAAGCTTGAGGTTGCCATTTTCAAGCACTTTGATAGCCTGTTCACCGTGACGGCGATCAAACATGTACCGTCCCTGCAACTTGATGTTGTTGCGCATGGACGGCCAATATGGAATCTCGACCGGCTGGAATACCGCACCCATCAAGACTGCATTACCATATGGCCGAAGAGCTGTTAGACAGGCCTGGATGTGGCTGCCGCCGGCAGATCTGGGCGAAAATTACCATACGAACAGGGTTAAAATCAGATGTACTTACTGAGGCGGCGAGAAATCGATATATCTGTCTGCGCCCTTGGCTGACATGCACTTCGACTTGATCGCGGCTGTGTCTTCCTCAACGACTCCCGTTATCTTGACATACTCAAAGCGTCCAGATGATTGAAAGATCGTTCCCATCTTGCTCAACACATTTTCATTCCTGCCAACAGCGACGACTTCAGCACCCAGCGCAACGGCAGCCTGAGCTGCAGCCCCGCCGAAATAACCTGTGGCAGGAGCAACAATCACAGTGTCACTTGGTCTCGTGTCGATATCCATCAGTCCTGCCAGCGGTACGCGCAGAGAGCTAAGAAAAGCAAGGTCTGCAAAGCTATAGCCGAGCTTGCCAGTCAGTTGGTCCTCATTCAAAGCCCAGATCTTTTTGAGTGGCACGCTTGCATACTCGGCGTATGTGCCATTGGGCCAGACGGCTTCGATTATGTCTTCGCCACCCATATAGCCCTGAAGAATACCGGCGTCTGGATCGTCCCTGCTCTATACCCAAAAGTCAAGGAACACCAGCTGTCCAGCCTTGAGAAATGTGGCATCAGGTCCAACAGCATGGATTCGAGCTACCGCTGACGACGAAAGTGTGACAAGGGTGCACAATGGTATAGGCAGATGTCGCGAGTGTATCCTTTGCTCCAGGAGGTATTCATGTGGCCAGAACTTTGACGATCGCACTGCCGTGGACTGCTTCAGGGATTGCTTGGCTCTTCGGCTTGAGCTCTTGTCCGAGGGTTTCTAGCACAGCTGCAGTGTGTATCGACATGCTTGTCAGATGCTCGGGATTGTGCTTTTCGGTGATATCCAGCATGACTTTGCGGCGGTCACAAGCATAAGGACTTCTACTTAATATCTCATATTTAGATTGTCCTGAGTGCTAGCAGTTTTCCGCGATTCTGGACTATGAGCTTGTCGTGAAGTCATCGTCTGGAGAGTTGTGTACACGGTCGAACACGAATGCGTCTCAAACGGGCATCTTGCGCTTGTCCATATTTCCCGGAGCTTTGCATACATGCACACTAGATCAGAAATGGCAATAATGCGAAGTGTTCTCCGAAGCCCTGTGGGTCTTCGTATATGCTGAACGAGCTGAGGTACAGCGAAGCACTTCTTGGCGATTTTAATGCCAAGTTTCCGCGGATTGTGGCTACGGACTTCTGTTCCAGAAGTGACTGAATCGTTTCATCTTTCATGCGTCTTTGGTTAAGATGGTCAAGTTTCTAGTCCTTAGACTCCCTACAACAGCGGTACGCCCTGTAAAGAGAACATGTAAAACTCCTACGTCAGCATCGATACTAGATGAGGCTGTCAGGATATGATGTGAGATAAAGAATCTTATAGTAAGTATACTATCTACCAGCCGGAACTCACACCTCATCGAAGGACGTCGGTTCATCACAGACCGGGATGTCCAACTCCATATCCAGTGCCACTGTCCCGTGGCTTGTCGTTCCTTTTCCTATATTTGGACAAATACCCAACGTGTCCACAAGTGAAAAGCCAGCCCAACGTAAAGCATACAACATGTCGTCCCACCTAAAGCAATGCTGCAAATATTATAGCACCTAAACCAACAGCTACACCGGCACCAACCCTGTTCGGCTTGCTGTCGGATGCAGCGCCTGTTGAACTAGGACTAGCACTTGCAGAACTCGCCACAGCAGTTGCGCTGGAAGTGGCAGAAGATTTGATAGCACTCGCACTCGATATGGCGCTGCTCACAGCACTGCTGATACTGCTCTGTATGCTGGATATGGAACTGGAGGCTGCTGTGTTGCTAGAGCTTCTGGTGCCACTAAGATACGTCTGTAATTGTGAGCTGACGGATGAGGCTGAAGATGCAGCCGATGCTGTAATGCTGGATGCAGCTGAGCTTGCTGATGATGCAATCGAGTTGCTGATAGTCTCAATAGTGTATAAAGTGCCCGAGGACGAATCTTGAGCTGTGGCTGTAAGTGACAGCATCAGCAATGCCAGAATGCTGCATAGAAATTTCATGACGAGTCGAATAGCTTGAATTGAGATATATGTGGTTAGCAAAGACGCAAGAGTATCCTATGCAGGTAAATATTCGCTGTATCTTAAGACACTGTTGTATTTTGTGTAATATTATTGCTTGTCGTGCTCATGGTTCTGTACGATGCATCGCGAATGGTCTTGCTGTATCAGCACGAGCCTAGTGCTGCATCCGCAGAACCCCGGTACTGCGTCACGATCGATCACGCGGGCTCGCAAGGCGGGCTCAACCAATCAATGGTTGCACTGGTGCCTGGAAAAGAAGGCTAAGAGCCGCAATTCCAGGCTAGGAGCATGGCATTTCGAACGCGACTTAAGCTGGGAAAGCTCTTCTTCCTTACTTTGCGTTTCTAACTTTCGAAACATTCGCGTACGTCGTGTTTCTCTCTGATCAACATCGCCTGGATCGCGCAGTGACGACGCTCAAACTGCAGAATGTTGATTGGTATATATCAGTTCACTGCAAATGTTACAATGAGTGGCGAAACGACGTGCAGTCCTGCCCCCAGTAGGATGCCTGGCCATGTACTAATTCTTCGTTCTCTTGCCCTGACGTGTCTGTGCCGTGGGTCACGAACATGTAACGTCTTGCCGTTGCCGAAACGTCTACGGCGAAGATAAGTGTCTGCTCCTCCCAGTCATCTATACGATTAACCTATACCTGGCAGGTTATTACTGCTTCCACGCCTGAAACATGCGCCACGATCTTAGGATACTTTTCAGTCACGTCCTGTTACTGACCAATTTGCGTGATAGCTCTAATTGGAAGCAGATCGACTACAAAGACAAGGCTGCACTACGCAAGGGTTGAGTGCCTGTTCGTTCCAGGCACCGAAGCGAAGTGATGAGGACCTGCTGCGCTGCAACATCTATATTATTCTGCGGCTTGCACTAAATTTATGACTGCTCCGCAAGCATCATGTCAATACGCATTGGTCAACTATCATTATGGACTTTTCCTCCCGCCACACTGCAAAGATTAGCCACATACAAAATTTCGTATTATGGTATCACATACAGGGGTTGAGAAAACCGAAAGGGGGACCATTCCGAAGGACAATACTCGACGTGGACGACGACTCACTGATCTGCCCGAGGAGGTGCTTGAAATAGTACTGAAGCACCTGCTAGTAGCAGAGAACAACCTCATAACAGCAGTAAAAGCCCCTAAACAATGGATACCGGCGAAAGATGGCGTAGACTTTGCCAGTCTTGACGACATTCATCTACAACGCCAGATTATGCTCGTAAAGAGGAGCTGTACTGGCAACACACTCGCGCAGATCAAGCACGCTTTGCTTGCAACAAGAAGCTATGAGCATGCTATTGACTTGATCACTGCGCACAACGAAAGACACCCACCGCAAAGCAGATACTGTGTTCGTTCTTACAAGCTGCATCCTCAAGTACTTGCTGTCTGTCGCGACTTCTATCGAATAGGCAAGCGCATACTCTACAGCAATACCATGGAGATCTTACTTCGGCCTGGAGGTCTATCACCGAGTGCTAGGGGTCGTATGCAAAGCCCGCTCTCAACAAGAGCGAAGACGACATATCTTGATCGTACAATGGATTCCACAATATGGACCTCGACATTCTCGCCAGGTTATTGTCACGTTCATCCTCAAACTTGGGAAGCAATACGTCGTTTTGTACATGTCAAAATCACTATCGAACCACCACAGCAGATGCAAATCTCAGCCATGTTATTATTTGTCACTCTTCTTAATGAGATCGTTAGCAGTGAGATGCAAATCACAATCGCACTAGATAGCTTAAGCCTGTGGCACATGCTCAGACCGGCGACGTCTACTTCTCCAGCGCTACTCGCTCTTATTATAAAGAGTTTGAGGTATTGCGTTGCAAAGAATTGAGGTTCGAGATACCAGAGAGTCCAGAACGCCAGCTTGCCAATATCACTTCTCGAAAATTTGCCACAGGGACGAGAATGGAAGATATACACGCAACCTGGCAAGATCTCAGGTATCAGGTGGTTCACTCGTGTCCTCCCACTTTTCAGACTCACCTTGGTGATTTGGTAAGGCGAATGGCTTTCCACGTGTTTCGACTGGAACGAACTGAATTTGAACTGATCAAGAAGCAAATGCTGCGGGCCTTAGCTTCAGCTCGAGGACGGCAGTCGAAGAAGCTCGAATATCGACGTCTACATGAAAGTGAGGAGAACATGGCGAAGAGAGCTGGAAGGGCAAGGAGAAGAAAGACACTTACAACCTAGTTTTGAGATAGAGATCGAGCTGGCACTGAGGTTAGCCGAGGTCAAGATGGATGCTCAATCGAAAGACCATCTATGCACGACAAAGCTCGCACCGAAAGCGGATGAAAGCAACGAATTACTTTTGGTATCCGAGGAGCGTGTAAGGAGTTTTCTTCGGTTGTTCTAGCATTGACGAAAGCTTGAACGAACGAAAGCAGTCTACGCCACCAGCACGTGCAGCGTTTCTAAAGCGATATTGCACATTCTGAAATACACAAAACAATACACCTGATACTTCTTGTCACATTCCAGCCGTTCCTTTTTGCCGTCAAATTCGTGAAGATCTTTAGGTCGACTTGAGCATTCACTTGGACGCCTTGTTCATGCACTACTCCATTCTTGATTGTCATTCAAGGGACGATGAATCTAAATAGCGGAAACAAGCTCCAGAGTGCACCTGACATTGTGCTATCTCACCGACCAGATATCAGCCCTACGTTGCTTCTATCATCCCAGCCGCGTATCAGTCGAGCGCAAGAATTAACGCCATCCCCATTGAATCTGCCTTCTCTCAATTCTTTTTATTGCTCCATACCCGTTTGCTACTTCAGTTAGAGTTTTACTTCATGTCCATCTCATTTACTGTATCAACGATTTTTTTACCCAAGCTATCAAGCCGAGCCAGGTGATGGCGCGGGACTTTCTTGGCCTTGCCATCGACGTCAGATAGTACCATTGCATCTTGCGTGCGCACATAAGTCACCATGCCGGTATGGCATCTCCATGGACCACGAATGATGCGGACTCTCTGGTTGGGTTCTATTCGTTCAGCTGCTAGCTTCTGATCCACTTTTCGGTTATCTGGCTCAGGTTTCATTGGCGACCAACCTTTCGGACTGCCAGGGGTTTGGAGGACTGACGGCAATTTAGCTCGAAATCCCTCTGGAGAGTCCTCTCGAATTGCAGCCATTTCGTTGATTTTGTTGTTTAGGTCGATCAATCGTGCTCTTTGCATGCCTCGTCGTGGGCGACCTCGATCTACAATATCTTCATTTTGTGTGGCGTGCTTCTTTGGAGCCGGCTTTGGTAGGTATAGGCTGTCATGTGGTAGGATTGTTTCGAGCATTGTGGGATGTCGCACCTCTGAAGCATTCATAGTATCAACAAGATCATTCACTGATGGTGGCAATGGTAGTGGTGACAGTGGCGTAATGTGTGTTTGGTTTAATCGTCTTGTTGCGTAGGCAATGTTTTGAGGCACTTCCTTCAGCTGTTTGTTTGTGTGAATGATTGCTTGTGAGAACTTCATGTCGAAGTCAAGAAGGTACATGTCTTCTTCTGTTTTGAGTCGTCGTTGTAATGTCGATGATAGAGGTGTATGTTTGCATTCAATACGTGGTAGATCATTATCGCTCATAGCTCGGTATTCATCTAGTGATCTGAAAGCTTCGTCAGCCTCATCTTGAAGCTGTTGCGATGGATCAAGCGAGACATCCATTTCATCGGACATGACGGTATCCTCATCATGGAATTGCACTGGTTTATGATGGGATTGTGCTGGCTTCTCGGAGACAGGGTAGCTTTGGGAGACCGCCTTTTGCGGCACTGGATCGAATCGACGTAGGAAGTTAACGAACTCCTGGTCGCCAATAGTTGCAGCCGTGTTTGTGTAATTTGATTCCGGCAACTTCTATGCTTAGGTTTGTCGGCACTTGTCTTCCTCAATCAAAGGTATGGTGTGGTAAAGTATATACTATACATTGTAAAGTCGCGAGCGCACCGTTAAGACGCGACATACTGGACAGAGAAGTGTCGTGCAGGTAGACCCGCGTGCCAGCACCGCAAGCCATCACTCCACGACTTACTGTCACTTCTAGTGACATTACTCGACTGGGTGGTGGACGACGCTGCACAAAGGCGTCTGCATTATTGATTGAGTAGTTTTGCTTGCTAAGCCGAATAGCACTTCATCGTGACAGCAGGAGACTCTGGCACAGTAGCTGTGGGATTATTCATGAACTATGGACTGTCATGAGGACAGTATGTTGCTATGGTTGATTGACGCACTAGTGAGGCATAAGTTAACACGGCTTCGACCACGGTACATCTGTTCGTGATGTTTCATCGCAATATAGTGAACTGTGACTGTGACACCTGAGACATAAGGAGAGTAGAAGTGATCAGTTGCTTGCAAAGTTCTTGTAGTTATGCAGGACACACCTAGTTATACAAAATAGGAACAATAACAGCTCATCTCCTAGCAAACAATAACAGGCGAAATTTAGGCGATAAGGCCATAACTTTCGTCCTTGGCGTCACGTGATGCTTCATGCCTGGGGCAGTATCCCGCACCATGAAAATGTTCTGGTCGTCGCCGCCGGTGATTGAGTCATTGGTGCCTTCGCACACTCGTCTGACCTTTGCCTTAGACATTCCTCCAGCCTCTTCGACCTGCCACTTGGGCCGAGTGCAAACCCTCGCTATTCCTAGTGTTCCCGAACATACACCAATATGAGACCAACTCTCCTGCAAGGACACGAGCGTTCGCTGAACCAGATCAAGTACAACAAAGAGGGCGATCTTCTGTTCTCAGTAGCGAAGGACAAAGTAGTTTGCGCATGGTACACCAGCAATGGCGAACGACTAGGCACATATACAGGTCACCAAGGTGCAGTATGGACCGTAGATGTATCACCAAAGACTGAACTTCTGGCTACTGGAGCAGCTGACAACACGATCAAATTGTGGGACATTAAAACTGGTCAGTGTGTAAAGACATGGGAACATCCAACAGCTATCAAGCGAGTACAGTTCAGTGAGGACGGCACAAAGCTTTTAGGTGTGACTGAAAAGCGAATGGGATATTTGGGCACGATTGTTGTGTATGCTATAAACTACGATGGCGATTACACGCAACAGTCGGACGAGCAAGAATTAAAGATTACTTGTGAAGAGAGCAAGGCGACAGTAGCAGGGTGGTCCTACTTGGATAGGTATATCATCGCCGGCCATGAAGACGGCAGTGTTTCGCAATACGATGCGAAGGTTAGTGCATCTACATTTCGTCAGGACTTATGCTAATGAAATTTAGTCGGGCGAGTTCGTTCACAATGTCGAGGTCCACGAATTTGACACACAGATCAACGATATTCAGTTTTCGAGCGACCGAACGTATTTCATTACGGCTGGAAAGGACAAGACTGCAAAAATTGTCAGCGCGAGAAATCTAGAGGTCTTGAAGAACTACCCAGCAGATACCCCACTGAATACGGCAGCAATCACACCAAAGAAAGATTTCGTTATTTTGGGTGGTGGCCAAGCAGCCATGGACGTCACCACCACCAGCGCCAGACAAGGCAAATTCGAGGCGCGATTCTATCACAAAATCTTCGAGGATGAGATTGGTAGAGTTAGAGGTCATTTTGGTCCTTTGAACACGATCGCTGTTCACCCACAAGGCACCGCATATGCTAGCGGTGGAGAGGATGGTTATGTGAGGATGCACAATTTCGACAAGTCGTACTTCGATTTCATGTACGAGGTCGAGCGAGAGGCTGCAAGACGATGATCATTCACTCAAGAAGTCTGGACTTTCATGGACTCACGAAATCCTATGGTTTTCGTGGTCTACCATTCACCACCATGATAACGATGCCGCAGATCACACGAGCTTGTGCTACAGCGGTCAAGCACGCCGGGCTGATGCCCAAGAACAAATCCATTACCTTAAGCGGGCGATGAAAATATCTGGAAGATAGAAACGGTAATCCCAGGCAGATGATTATCACAATCGTGCGATGCAGGTTGCGAGCGCAATAGCTCTCTTACGAATGTGCCCGGGAGAAGACGTCGGGATGAATCGCGAGATGCAGCGATGCCTATGCACGACACAAGAAGACGGCGACGGAAATTATTTTCAGTAGTAAGGTTTGAGTTGACAGATGTGTGTTCTCGTAACCTCGGATATCGATGCGTTGCCTGTGAGCACTTCAACTTCTGTCAAAAAGTCTTTGGGGCCAACCATTATAGGCGGCAGAACTCGAACTTTGTGGGGCTCAACGCCATGAGTTTGTGCCTAGAAACATGACCATCATCAAAAAATGTGGTCTTCAAACTTCTATCACCCATTTCAATTCACTCAGGCCGTGGCTAAGCAATCTTGCCTTTCGAATACCCCAATGTCGAGCGGCGAAGTCACCCGTGCACGCGGGTGTCAATTCATTACATCTTTGTTCCGTGTCGTCGCCTTCTCGGATAGCCTAGGCAGACCGGTTTGCCCTCAAAGCAGGGCGCAAGTCAGCTGACCCGGACCAATTCACTATCCCCTCCTACAGCGTTGTTTCTTATTATCAATGCCACCTTATCGTGTCTTCGAGGTGAATATGATGCGTTGATCATGCTAATGTTAGCCGAGACTCTGTGCTCGATCGAAATGACCATTGACCGAGCAGATTAACCACCTTTGCTAACACGATATTAACGCCTCTGCCTGATCATACTACAACACTATGGCAACTCGAACCAGACGATACCACGGTGGACATACGAACAGACATGGTCGCAGCAATCAGATACCACATCTCGAGCTAATGGTCTTTGCAGCTCGCGTTGGTGTGTTACTTTACGCACAGCACAAAGCTCGCGAGCGAGCTAGGGAAACGTTTGCTGGCAGTAGACATCATGACCGTGAAAGACAGCCATTTTATGGTCTGCGGGTACATCCAGATCTTGTCAGAGACGAGCCGCGATTGTATCATTCAAGCGACAGAAACCGCGAAACGCCGGGACAGCGACGAGACGGCGTTCGATTCGAAGCTGACCTGGAAGATCAACGGACAGAAAGGCCAAGGACACCTTCACCAGTCGGTGAGCCATTGCGACCTATAGCTGATCACCCGCCTTCGGTCCAGCGCGCTCGTGACTTAGGCCAGCGAAGAAGAGCCTACCGGCAGAAAGAGTGCTCGGTCTGTGGCGATAGGCCAGAATCATCAAATGACATCCACGCTCATCTGGCGCCTTCATGCATTCCAAGTCACAGTTGGCAGCACGAGATTATCTGTACAGACTGTCTTAAGCACTATCTTGAATTACGAATGTTTCCTTCAGACAATGAACAAAACAGATTTCGATTTCCTGCAAGCAGAGTCATATGTTGGGCGCCGAATTGCAATGAGCAGCTGTTGACAAGCACGATCCAGAAATATGCAAACGCAGGGATGTTCCTGCGGTATACATCAGCGCTTGACGCTCAATTCCTGCGTGAAGATCAATCGACTTTACACTGCGCTACTGAAAACTGCCCAGGCGCTTTCTGGTTCGATGCGGAAGATGAGGTTCCGAAGATTGTCTTCTGTAAGATTTGCAGAAATAATCTGTGCACTGAATGTAAGGACGCCTATGTGAAGCACATGGATCGACCTTGTCCTTCAGTCGCAGCTCAGCGTCGAAGAGCAAAGGATGCTCGTCTAAGGAAAGAGGAGGAGCTTTCTGCTGCCGCTCTGAGAAGTGGGACGAGTTGTCCAAAATGCGCTTTGCCGTACCAGAAGATTAGTGGGTGTGATCATATTGTTTGTGGAAAGGATGCCGATAGTTTCGGTCCGAGTAGAGGTTGCGGGCACGAGTTTTGCCATCGATGTTTTGAACCTTGGCGACAACATAGAATTGGTTGTGCTTACAGGATGTTTGGGTGAATATCTATATTACAACATTACATTTGCGCTACCGGCCACTTACCTTCTCGAAACCGTCTCCAATGATACCTGCTGACTTGCCTATCTTCCACCGCTCCAATGTCATTGCTGCTATCACCGCTGCACCGACGCCACTCCCATCTTCAGCACTTGTAATTGATATGGGAGCACCATCCTCGTCTATTGCCTTTCGAATGTCTTCGGTGCTCCAATCCAATATTTCACCTAGTGCTTGGCCCCATCTCTTCTTGAATCTGGGATGCTTGTTCGCGACGCTGCCATCAGCTGCAACGTGGCCTGTTTGGGTGTTTGTCATTCGAGACAATGCAGCAATACCACAGGCACATAATCTTGCGCCACGAATAGCTATTAGATGAGCTAAGAGTTGGCATAACCGTAGCTCGTCATCTGAAAGCTCAATCTCGATCTTTTCTTGCAGTGGATTTGTGGACGTGTCATTCTCAATGCTCGACAACAACGCTGTATCGATACTGTATGGTTCTCCTAGCTTGCCTATGTCTTTGTCTACTAGCACAAGGCCACGTTTGTGCATATCGAAGACAACTTGCCTGAAGATCTCACCAAGATATAACCCGGCTGACAACTTTTCGAATGCTTGTTCCCCAGGCTTAGGCGACTCCTCGTCGATAGCTTTGTCATACTTTGTAATTGGCAGCACTTCGCGTGCATTGTCAAAAGCACCGTATTCACAATTTATAGCCATCGGCGTCTCAGGCGTTAGACTTTCAGCTTGGCGATTCCCTTCCAGCTTCGGTATGTTGCTAATTTTGTCCATATATGCTGCGTTACAACCGGTTCCAAAAATTGCACCTATTATTGTGTCATGATCGTTATAAGCCGACGCGATCATCGCCCCGGTCGTATCATTGATTACGGCAATTAGCTCGATTGGCAAGTTCTGTGCCGCCATAGCTTCGCGCAATTGAGCTCCGACGTCATTACCTTCCACATTGCTGATTTCGAAACCTTTAGTCCACGTTTGCAGTACACCTTGATCGATATACTCCTGAACCGCAGGATAAGAGAAAGTGAAGCCCAACGGGAGAGGTTGATCTGTTGTGGCCTCAAGGTTTTGGTCCTCCAGGAACTCCTTCAGCGACTGCGCGATAAAGGACCATAAATCCGATGCATTGCCTGTCTTAATATCTGATGACATTTTATACTGGTTTTGCTCGACCACGATATCATGCTCTCGAGATTTTGATTTACCGTTAAGTGTGATCCAGCAGACTCTGAGGTTCGTCCCCACCGAGGTCAACCGTCAGGTACGACCCTTTTTCCTTGCCTGATGGAAAGCCCAATACCCATGTGACATACATCGCCTCGACACATTAGCTCGTTCGCCTGAGGAAGACGTCTGCATGCTTACGATGTTAGACCCATTTGCCTTAAGACCCTCTTCGAGCTCTTCTTGAAACCGGGCTGAGATCGCCTTCAACTTACTCTTGTCAACGACAAACTGCTTTTCGAGGTCCTGAAACTCGGCTTTGAGCCTGTCAGGCAATCTGTCCTTCTGCTTTTGATCGACTACATCGATATTGACGATGTCGCGAACATCGTTAGTGCTTGTCATTTTTGAGTTTGAAGCTAATATATCAGTGGTGGTTTCGGATCAAGCACGGTTTCACACGCTGCACGATGCACAGAACGCAACTTAAGACGATGCAAGCCTTGCCGAAGAGGCATCTTCACTATCTCGACGGCTGTTCTGGCCATCGATAGACGTTCGCCAAAGAAGCTTTACTTCATACATGTCTTCTCTGACGTCAAAGATGCTATTGGACCGCTTCTCCGGTGGTGTGGAACTGTTCACGGCCTTTGACCTCGGAAGCTGGAGTTGAGTCGTGGTGAAACGAAAGGACATCAGGTTGTCGTCGTCGAGCCTGCTGATGTGATCGTCACCCGTTCAAAACAGCATGAATAATATGAATGCTTGAAGATGGCACTTGAATGAAAGAAGCCGATCGTTAGGAAGCCGGTCGTGGAAGCAGCCTTCCAATCGAACCCCGAAAGTGTTTGCTTGTGCACGTCTCTAGAACAAGCTTAATATGTCACCCGTCCTTTGGCAACAAAGTCACCAACTTCGCCGTCCTTGGGTATCTGCGTAATCGCATCTATATAGCACAACACAGCTTAACTGCTATACTATTCGCTCATCCTTACTCCTGTCCCATTATCTGCGCCAGCACTATTGTGAGTAATCATTGCTCTAAAATCAGCGTTCGACTTTTTCTCGCCAGCCCCATCCTCCACATGTCCATTTCTATCATCTTTTGCATGTAAAATCGCATGCCGTTGACCCAAATTCCCACCTTTCTTAGGTCGACTCCCAGCTTGCGCCGGCCGTTTCACGAATCCGCTGCTCGCTGACATCGGGACAACATTCGTGGTCGTGTTAGCTTTACTGTTCTTGTTTGCGAACGTCTCTATCTTCTTCTCTGGTCCGTGTGATTTCATCTCTTGCTCGCTGACGACTCGGATTCTCCGTTCAGGTAAGACCTCGAAACTATCGAGTCCAAGGCTGGCTTCGCCTGCTTGTGACACGGTTGCGTACTCGATCAGAGCGCCTTGATGATTGGTCTTAAGGATCACCTTAACGATGTCACCATACTTGGAAGCTATACTTCGTAGACGTGCTTCACTAATGGTATCAGGTACCGAGGTGAGAAAGATTGTACGATCGGATTTGGGCTCGGTTGTCGTTCCAGGTGTCGTTGAGCGTCCTTTGCCATTGATCGATGTGCTAGCTAGGAGCGATGAGCCACGTCGTGTAGATTTGGTTTGACTATCTGAAGCAAGCTCGACCTTAAGATGCCTGCCTTTCAGGTCTTCGCCATTTATTCGCAAGGCCGCCTGCGCTTCAGCCAGATTCGAAAATGTAACAAATGCAATGCCCTTGTTTCTATTCTTCATCGTCTCGTGTAATGGCATACGGATCAGTACTACCTTCCCGTACGGTGAGAAGTGTTCCTCGACTTCCTTTTCCTTCATTTTGAAGTCGAGACCACCAACGAAGACAGTGTGGCCATCGTTGACCCTGAGTTCTGCGCGTTCCTTCTTGATCGCAGGATTAGAGATCTTACAGGTCAGAGGAAGTCCATCTATCTGTTTTCCGTCAAGATCGTTGACAGCATCTTGGGCTTCGGAAGGCAACTTGTACTGGACATAGCAAAAGCGCCGTTTCTTATTGCCTTGCAAAGAAGGCATGCGAATGCTGATGATATCGCCATAAGGACTAAGAAGATTACGGATCTCAGTCTCGCCTGTTTCCGGGCTATAATTCGTAACAAAAACGGTAGTACCGGTATCTAGCACGACCGAAATGGCCGAGCCTTCGAATTGTTGCCCGTCGCGTGACAAAGCATAATGCGCCGCCTGATCGTCGTCAAATTCAACGACAGCGCTGGTCCTGTTCTCCAGGAGTTTCAGAGACTTGACGATACCGCAGCTGTTGAAGTAGTGTCTCAATGTTGATTCGTCTTGCTTTTCCGGCAGATTCTGGACAAGTATAGTTGCATGCTCTCTGTCTCGTTTCGGGTGATCTGGATGCGTTTGTTCAACACTTTCGATTGCCTCTTCTTCGGCCCTGCTTCTCTTCACCTCTCCGGCCACATGGTCTCCGTTGTCTTCTGTCTCGCGCTTCCTCTTGGCCTGGCTAGATTGCGGAACTTCTTCAGCATCATGACTAAACTGTTGCGCGGCGGCTGCAGCGTGGGCACTTTGTAACGCTTCGACCTCTCTTCTCGCAGCAAGTGCTTTCTCCAGCTTCCGCACTTTCAGCAAGCACGCTTGTATTTCGTCAGCATCTTCATAGTCTTCGCAATGATTTACGTAGGCTTCGATTACAGGTTCTGGGTAGTCGAGGCTGTCCTGGTCAAGTGCTTGTTTCAACACAGCTGTGGCCAGATGGGGTGCAGATTGCATTGCGAGTGCTTCACCATCCTCAACTTTGGAAGCGAATCTACGCCATCGCTTCATCTCCCAGAAATAGAACCTCATCCAGAATTGCCAGGACTTACCATAGTCGGCTATAGCATTGTCAAACTCTCGTCGTGCATTGTCCCATTTGCTGTTTTCGCTTAGGAAAGCGATGTATATGCGTTGCAGACGGAATGAGGGATCAGGTCGGTCACCAAGACCAAGTTTGACACCCAGACTGCTTAGATTTTCTATTGAAGCTTTGATGCCGATTTCGGCAATGTCTCCGTCATCTTCGTCGTGATCAGATCTAAATGCTCGACGACGCAGGTAGCTGCACCAAGCTGCATGTACTTTGAGCACTTCGTCAACACCCGCAGCCTCTAATACACCAGTACTTGTAGCTTTATGTTTGATGCCCTCGGTTTCCTCGTAAGTCTGACCTTGCCTATCAGAGGCAAGCAAATACTGTGCCCAGAGACCGCCGGACCACGGACAGTGCTTACAAGCTCTTGCCAATAGGGTCAACGAAGGTCTAGCGTTTTCGAGCACGAAAGCGACATGGTCATCCCACAAAGCAGAGTCCGCTGGAAACCTCAATTCTGCACGTTGATACAAAGCGTTACACGTGTCGAAGTCAAGTCGCTTGCGCTTTGCTGGCGTTTTCTCCCACTCGACGTAAGTAATGAAAGCCTCATACTCTGCACTTGTGTCGCCAGCTTCCTGTGCTTGCTGAATCTGTGCCTCGTAAAACGAGCGATGTTCTAGTGCTTTTAAGGCGTCTTTCATAATACGACTCGTATCTTCCATAATCTCGAAGTATTGATCTTGAGAGAAATGGCTGTTCATGAAATTGGACAAGATTTGCTTGGTTGAGTCGAAAGCCAGATGCGGCTGTCGCAATCTCTGTTCAAACGAACCTAATATAGCGGTAGCTTGCTCTCGAGATATATTGTTCTTAGCCTCAGAGATGCGTAGCTGGATGTACTTGTCCCAGACTAGATGGCTTTGTGCGATGTCCAACTTTGTGCTGTCGACTGCTTCTTGCCACGTTTCACGAACCATTTCGGACGTGAAAACTTCCCTACCAACCAGTCTGTCTTCATCGATCTGGTGGTCAGGCATATCAGCATGAGCCCACTGATGACATTCGAGCACCCAGTCGCCATATGTCGCCCACAGTTTGCTGCTGCCAACCTCGTCACTGATAGCTTGTCTACATCTTTCTATCACATCTATGCGCTCTTCTGTCGATCGTGCGAGCATGCTTTCGTCTTGTAGCCACTCTAACCATACTGATTCACCTGGCGCAAAAAGCTTTTCCATAGTCTTTCGTGCTTCTCTAAGCTCGTCCAACAGCTCGAACGAGGCAGGACTTTGTTTCGGAAGCGATTCGCCAGATTGCGATGTCGGAAATATATGCGCAAGAAGGGCTTGGTGCAGAATCCTGATGAAAGCAACATGCGACTCATACGCCGAAGGATTGTCTACCAAATATGTGGCCAATTCCGTTAACTTGTCCTTATGCTCTTGTGGCAGACAAGTGACACTGAAGTCTGTCCTCCTCGTATGCTGTGACGTGTCTAACATGTTGATATCGAAGGAAGCTCGGGGATTAGTGGTAAGCGACATCTGTGCAACAGTCATGTGGCTCGAAGACTCGTGCGATCGCGATGCGTCGAATGAGGCGCGTTGTAACGGTATAGGTCCGGGACGGGATGGCTGGTGACTTTGCATCGATGCCAGATCTGCCAACGTGTCCATCGAATGGGTCGAATGTGTTCTCGTCACCCCATGCGGAGTGCCTGGAGTGACAGGTACTGGACTGATCAACGGTGAAGATGATGGCTGCGACATGGGACTTAGCACATGCGTCGGCAGTGATGTCAAAGGTGTTTGCGATAGTGGTGAAGATCCAGTGACATGTTTGCCTCGAACACCAGGCAGGGTCGATCCTGACTGCGTTCGTTCCAGAAACTTATGCGGTGCGGAAATTTGAGAAGGCGCAGATGTAGGTCCAGCAGAGGAAGGCACTGTTGAAGGTGGTGTTGCAAGCTGCGAGCGTGAGTTCGAACGATTCTGCAGTTGTGGCCTGTCATCGGTAGGCGGCGACAATATCGATTTCAGGTCCATCACTGCCTATGCCTATGCCTTTCACTCTCGCCACGGTTGTACTTTTGCTCGATTCATTTCCACTTGCGCTCATGCGTCGCTATGGTTACTCGCAACTGCAAACGAGGGCCAAGCATCAGTGAACATGCACTTGCGGATATCAAACCCGTATCTGCAGTAGAGTGAAGCAATTATAAGAACAGCTTGGGACAAGGTTACTGCTTAGAAATGGTCTATGAGAGGTTCTAGGCTCACCACGCTTTGGAGAAAGTGAGGCTCGAGACTCTATTTTCTGTTTGATGGGCAATCTCTCTCCAAACGCTGACGTCCTACTGCAGGACGGCACGCATTGCTTGGGCGGACAGAGCTTAGGTCATGCCGGCCCCTGTTTGAACCAGCTTTTGGGCGTTCCCTAGGGTGTGTTTCGGTCAATCGAGAACCCAAAACTTGCCAAGCACTTGGCTCATAGCTGATGCCTGAGGCAGTACGAATTGTTGACCCAGGGCTGGTGAGGTTGGAGATATAGTAGCGATAAGCAGCATCGTCTTCTGATCAATGCTCCCATCAAAGCATCCAATGACTGTCGCACGACTTGGTAAGACGAGCCAATTGTACGAAGGCGCAGACTGACATCTTCATAGCACGGCGGCGGCCCACAAACGTGTCGACAGACCTGTGCACAGCTTTTTGCGCACTCTACCTTACAGCTCGTGGTCTGAGCAGCACAGCAACACATCGAGCATCTACAGGGTCCAACAATGCTACACCAAACCCTGCCCATTCTGCACCTCCGCAGACCACAAAGCGCTCAGATATAGGCAATACCGCAAATGTTGCTCGACAGCGAGCTTCTACTCCTACTTCGCGCCGAACATCCAGACTAACACCTCAGCTACCAGCTACTGATTTGCGATCTCAAGCTGATAGAGATAGACTAAAGGCCAAGGAAGAACTCGATGCATTCTTGAAGAGCCAGAAGCAGCAACGCCCTTTGGGTGGTCTGTCCGATGACAGTGTCTTCGGCGACACAGAGCTTGCGTCCAGAGAGGACTTGGAGAAAGAGGAGGAGGTTGAGAAAGAGGCAGCTGAGAAGGACGATGCAAAAATCGTACAGCTAAAAGACCGAAACCCCAATTACATGGAGGCGCGACTAAATCCAAAACCGCAGGCAAGAGCGCGATGGATGCGTAAAATGGTTATTCGTGATATCCGGAAAAGGGGACGTTTATCTAAAGTGGTGCGGATAGCACGAACCGAACGATCTCATACTTCCAAGTCGGCGTTCTTCAAAACGTCTATCAAGAAGCTTGCGCCCTTGGCTCGTCAAATTGCTGGCAAGAGTATAGACGAAGCTATTCTGCAGATGCGCTTCAGCAAGAAGAGGGTCGCTAGGGATGTTCTGGAACATCTCGTCCAAGCTCGCGATGAAGCAATCGTCATCAAAGGTATGGCTCTTCCGGAAGAGGGCACTAAATCGCCAGTCAATATCAAGGCACCATTCGAGCCCGAGATCGTTGGTCAGCTCATTAAAGCCGCCGTTCTTGACCGCGATGCTCAGCCGGACCAGACTGCTCCAGTCGACCAGTCGAGCTTTGCAAAAATTTATCAGGAGATGGTGGAACACAAAGAGACCCAGCATGAATTGGACGTGCAAGAAGGCATCGACGTAGTCAAGGAGGCGTTCATCCAGCAAAGGATCAATCCCAGCAATCCCTCAAACACGCCTCCTTCCGAAATTCAAACTCCAGTAAAGAAGCTCCAAAAAGGCATACAGCCTGCGCCGACAGACATGTACGTAGCACAAGCTTGGGTCAATCGTGGTCCATATGGGAAGCTAGCTATGCCGCGAGCGCGAGGACGAATGGACGTGCAGAGGCCACCATTTACAGGTCTCAGCGTCATGCTCAAGGAGGAGAGAACACGTACGCGAGAGCATAAGGACAAGGAGATCAAGGCTATCAGGAAGAGGTTGAACGGCAAGATCTGGACTCAATTGCCAGACAAACCAATTCACAAACAGAGTAATTATGTACTCTGGTAGGATAACAGTTATGCAAATCAAAGATTCATTAAGCTCGATATGGCGACGGCTTGATGTATCATATAATGCCTTATCGTATTCATCATCGCGGTAAGGAGATGCCAGTCTGTAAAGGAGAAATCCAATTTTAGTTCTTATCGGTCACGTGACAAGCACGAAATAAAGGAGAAATTGCCAATCTCCTCACCTGGGCAAATGGCTTGAGATGGTGTGTGACAGTATCAATAATGCATATCTCGTCGATGTATTGCTCACGTACGTGCTTCTTGACAGCGACGTCGCATGATGGCAAATTCTGCAAGACGTGTTCGTGAGCTGCCAAGCCAGAGCTGACGAGTCCTCAGAACCATCACGGACAACCAAGACCTGCCATGCGCAACAGGTACGGACTCCGCTGAATGCCAATTGGCAACTTCGGCAAAGCTATCGGAAGGCTTTTCACCGATACTGCAGATATCGATCGCCTAACAGCTAAGGATCCCTGTAGATGTTTCGTGAAAGACGTCAAGATTGTATTTAAGCATTTTTAGTGCACCTAACTAAGGCAGGTTTGTGCACGTCGAGCTTGAAGCTTAAAATTTAAGAAACTTTCCTGCCAGCTTGATAAGAGCCGTATGCACTGGATATTGTCCTCCGGTAGTTGTTGAGATGGCGAAGTGTAATAATTGTAATGATGCTTGTAATGATCAACTCGATTCTGTCAATCGCTTGGTTAAATGACATTTCTACTTTGAAATCGACCCGCGGCTGGAAAAGATATATGATGACATTGCGAACATAGCTTGCCACGAACAAGCTTGCACGTGCAAGTACGAAAGACTTGGTACGTAGTCGTACCAGAGTCAGCTTTGGCTTTTCAGATAGCGGACATGACAAGGTTTGGCAGATCTGGAATTTCTCGAGTATAACCAGGTTCTTCTCCAGATCTCCAGGTGGTTGGATCACCTATCGGGCGACTTCAATGTCATCATCACAGAATGCCGATGAGGATCTACCAGGATTTGATGTGTGGGAGCAAGCTGGAGGAAAGCACATCTTCGCGCTGGAGCCTCCACATAGTCGGAACAATGATAATTACCACTGTAGATGCCCAGCCAAAGCAATAGTAAAATAGGAAGGTCCTCGTTATAGTGATAGACGGAGCCCTATAGTGCAACTGGTCTTGGCTGCAGCTATAGTGATAACCGTGTCGTAGACTCCCGTCACGATTGGTCACGCATGTAGGAGAGGGCGTTCTACCACTCAGGCTTGTCGGATATCATCAAACATGTCTGCATGACGGCAAGACTTGAACATCCCGAGCCTTTTCTTTCAGATGTTATCACGACATATCGACACAGCAAGACCAGGGTAGCTTGAACTGGCCAGTAGTGACATCTCGCTAGTGCATGTTTTAGATCTCGTCCGCAACTAGAGCGGAACTTGAAATCCATTTTCACCAACCACTTCGTTTGACATATTCCCTTGCACAGCAACAGACGGAGATATCATCCGCTTACCCTTGAGGTTCGAAAATGAGAGTTATCGCATGCACAGACTTCTCAAGCACTGAATTCTGGCAGAGTTCCAAAGGTCGAAATGTGATAGACGTGTATATGGTGAATCTGGTGGGATTTGTGGCAAGCCGTAAAATGGCTTAATCTTGAGCCAGTTTGCGAAAGTTTGTACCTACTCTTGCATGGTCGAATAGGCGGTTACGAATAGTGAACATGACTGGCTTATTACCGTGCGAGAAAGTGCATTTAGGCTAGAAATCATGCCTGGGATGTGTCCGCTAAGTCCCACCAGAATTTCACTCCTGGCGATCCACGCCGGTGCTCTAGAAAGCACGCTACTGCATCTCTCGCTCACAGCCGCTGGGTTGAATGCTCCGCGAACAGGACACTGGCTGGAGGTGGAGGATCTTCGCCAACGAGAAAGTTGTCCAGAGTTATCTTGCGCCCTTGCCTTCAGTCTTTGAAAGTTCTTCGTTTCCATGCCGAAGTCGTTATCGTACACAATACAGTGAAGGAGAGGAAGTCGCAACCCGGTTCTTCCTCATTGACATTCGTTCCAAGCATTTGAGGCAAGCCCGCCCCCGAAAAGTCCAGCGGCTCCTTCCTCAACCACGCTCGTTGCACGAACCACCCACGCCTGCTTGTCCTACCGACGCATAGACGCCTGAAAAATAATCCTCGTCAATTGTGCATATGTCAAAAGCACAGCCAGTCACACGTCTCGTATCCTAATTGCAAAGCCTCAAAATCGACGCAACAAGCTGTCCTATCGCGGCTGGAATTAGAATTTGTCGGATTTGGTCAACATCGTCGCACAGCAGCACCATATCGATACTGTCGTTACTCTAAACATATCAGATCGTTGACCTCAAGTTTCACTCGCTAGATGCAGCTGTGACCATTATTTTGGGCTGGGCAGCATGACGACTAGGAGACTCACCATAAGTGGGAGTCGCTCAGAAATGGGTCTCTTAAGTGATACTCATGATCAAGAGCCAGAAACACCTCCTCCAGTATGGACACCAGCCAAGAATGATTTTTGGAAGAAGCCATCAAGATGGCAAATATGTATGCCGAGGTTACGACTGTTAGCAAAGGTAGTACTTGCAATGTGTGGTGTATTAGTGGTATTCAAAGTCATGGGCACGCAACCACCCTCAGCTTTGGATTCTGCACCAGAACATATACCTCCTCCACCTTCGGCTGCACTTACAGAGCAACAGCTCGTAGATCAGACCATGGAAGCTTCCAAAAGAGAAGAGTGGATATGGAAAGACTTTCCGCTTCACGATGGTTTGACTAGAGGAACAAGTAATTTCAACATGTGCCGAGAAGGTGAAGAGAACTGCAACCCAAGACCACCCAAACTCGTCCGGTATGATGGTTATAAGCATTTGCAGGAGGATCCCATGGACATTATCCAGTGTGTTGGACCTCGTGGACTGCCGTTAAATGAAAGTGATGAAGATGCTATCTGGGCGTATCCCGCAATCCCACAAGGTAAGCTTCATCCACATTCCGCTGATTTGCACAGACACTGACGTACGCGCAGGTGCTGTAGATCCATCACTCGGGTCTTACAAAGCTGCAGGCATTGACGGCTCGATATCTTTCGATCGCATTGGCCGATTTCAGGCTTATGGTCTTGATCAGTTCGACTATCTAGATCCAGAAGCAGAGGGCAAGGCGTCGGACGTCGACTGGGATAACGTCAAATGGGGAGATCTGCAGGACGACTGTGTTAGCGCCAACCGATTGAGGTTCAAAGCTGTCAAAGAACGACCAGATAACTCAATCGCTTATTCGAACATTCGTCACAAGCATGACAACTCGCAAAAGCTGCCACCAACGAACTCGATCGACGCGGGTCGTATGAGCAAAGTTAGAAGAACCGCAATTCTTATTAGAGTGTGGACAGGCGCAACATGGAGTGCAGATGCCGTAATGAACATTCGAGCTATGATCGCAGAAGCAGCGCTTGCAAGTGGTGGCAAGTACCAGATCTTTATCCTGCTGCATGTCAAGGACGAAGGCATCCCAATCTTCACCGGCGAAAATCAGCCTGAAGAGACGATAAAGAAATACGTCCCACCAGAATTCCATTCTATCACAGAGGTGTGGAATCACGCCCAGCTGCGAACATTGTATTCGAATATGGCTGAGCACGCTTTCGTTGGCCGATCCCCCTGGATGATCATACAATGGTTCGCTCGTAATCATCCAGAATTCGACTTCTTCTACCAGTGGGAATTTGACGTCAGATTTACTGGCCATTATCTGGACTTCTTTGAAGCCGTCGGAAACTTCGGCCGGGAGCAGCCACGCAAGGGCATCTGGGAACGAGCAGGTAGACAGTACATTCCCACAGTACATGGCGAGTACAACTCAGACTTCAGGATCTCATCGCGCGAGGAAGATCCCCATCGCGTTTGGGGTCCAGTGGCGGTCGAAGGTGTCATCCCCCGAGGACCGAAGCCACCACGAGCACAAGACGAGGACAACTACGAATGGGGTGTGGGCGAAGATGCTGACTGGATCGGCTTCCTACCAAGTTTCAATGTGACAGGCACCAATTGGTGGTTCCGAGACTACCTTTGGGGTTACCCACAGGGCAAGTCGACTCCTCGACGTGCCACACTTATCGCCCAAGGACGCGTGAGCCGACGAGTTCTGGACATCATGAACTACGAAAACTCTGAGAATGGTCACCACATCGACGCTGAAATGTTCCCACAGACAATGTGCTTGCATCACGGCCTGAAAGCTACTTCCTTTCCTCATCCGATTTTTGCTGATCGAACTTGGGAGGATCAAGCCCTACAGTCCACCTTCAACGGTGGCCCGTTTGGTCAGGCTGGTGGCTACTGGAACAGCACATTCAGCAAGTGGAACGAATATGCCTGGAGCAATATGACCTGGTATTACAGCTCGCAACAAGCTAAGCCTGTCTACCAGCGACTGCTTGGCATTACAGCAGGTGAGACAGGAGGACCTGAGTGGGAAGATTTCCATGGCCGTACTGTTGTACGACCCATGCTGCTACACCCTGTCAAAGGTGCAAAGGCAGCTAAGTGGTCCCCAGAAGGATGGAAACACAGCATGAGTGGCATATGAGACCTGGAGTTTCGCCTTAAAATGATATCGAAATAGACTAATCTCTAATGAGCATACAGTATAATGCACAATCAGGCGTTGAGGACCATCACCACCCGAGCGACAGCTTGTACATAGGACGCCGGGATGGTGTACGGAGGAAGATTTGTTTAGACAGCATTTGTCGGCGTTGATGTACAGGAGGAGATCACCATGGTATAAGACGACATAGTTACGATGAGGCAGCTTTAGGAGAAAGGTATGAATTGCGCGTCGTACGCTGTAACAGAGAAGGACAGCTGGATAGACCTGGAGTATGGACCAAAAAAAGGTGTGCCATGTTATCATTCAGCCCGTAACTCGTTGAACAGAAGGTGTACCAGTACACCTACCAAGCATGGTGATTATGCTTATATGGTGTCTGATTTCAACATAGCTGCTTGCGAATAGAACTATAGTGCATACACAACTCATAATGGCATGGCTGCGATCTGCTCAAAATGAAAAGAGTCCACGAAGAAACAACAGAACAAAGAGGATCACTGCTACTTTTGGATCACATACTGAGCCGGGGTAGCGACAAATAACTTCTGAACAATGAATAAAATTACTTGAAGCTGTTTAATGCCAGTGATGAATGCTCTCCGCTTGTCGCTCTGCCCACCCTTTTGGGTACCAAGAGGCTATGGCTTCTTTAGGTGTGATACTGAAGCAGAATCAACGGCACTTTGATTCGTGTCCATTTTCGAATCTCCATCGTAATGTACCAGTCAAAAAGAGTCTGAAAGTGTCAACGAATGCTAGGAGAGGCGTCACGTGATCCTCTTGATCTGCAACCACAGCTCGTATCGATCCTGCTTTGTGCTTGCTACTGCTACAGGTTTGTGCACACAGCACACGCTGTCATATTCAGTCCTGCCAAGTCAAAGATGCCTCGCTTCGATCCGACATCGAACTGCATGTTAGAGCTTTTTGCCTCTAGCGAACGCCTTCCCTTCTATATTACGTGACTACAAGATATCGCAGACGTACAGCCCTAGCTATGGTCTATGCAGTGCAAGGAACGCGCACACATGGGACTGGACCGAAACCTGATCCAAGTGCCAAAGGGATGGTGACAGTGACAGGTTGTCTCTACTCGCGGGACAAACTATGACAGTGACGATTATTTTACAATCACTTTCCTATCAATCATTATATTTTTCACCACCCGATATTGACCTAATAATCTACACAAAGTCACTCACAAGATTTGAGGTAGCTTGGCTCGATGGTTATCGTTACAGGTAATTTCACAAGCTGCTACTGAACTGCGTTAACTGATGTCTTAAAAAAAGAAAAGCGACCAAGAAAGGTTGAGCTACTTCGCATCGATGATGTTACCTGTATCGGGGACCTCTCTCGGGACAGCCCCTACGGACGTGTTCAGTAAATCTAGGCGCAATCAATGCAGTCCGAGATTGAAGTCACGACACCGTGCGGTGAGCTGGCAGGAAGTTGTAAGTACGATATGACTAATCCGGTAAATCCTGACTGGCGCATGTTCTTTTTGCAGTCCTCCCCACCTGGCCATTGTATATGTACCTCATCAGAGAAACCACTTCACCTGCTCACTTTCACCTCCCTACTTCTCTATCGGGTCTTTTGCAGCAGTGGCTTGATTGCTTAAATACCTCGAACCCAGCAGCTGCTCTTCACTTAGAAGCCTCTTCGTGGTCGTTGTCTGTCATCACGCTGCAGAATTGCATAGCCTTTATCTAGGAATACTGGACTTTCTACAACGATGCCGGAATATTGGAGATCCAGGAAAGATTCTTTCTGTACAGATATATATTCAGGTAAGACCGTTATGTGGCATAATTTTGCCACAACTAATCATACCTCAAGCATACGCAGAAAGAAGCAGGATATCAGACCCTGGTAATATGACCGCACATCGCTGTTATAAAGCCAGTCTGCTGGCTTACTTGTCCTGCTCCATCCGTCTGTGCTCTTGATTGTGTACATTTGTTGTTCTCAGCCCGTTTCCCCAAAGCCTTCTTTAAGAGCCTGCGATGGCTTCTACGAGGAATTCATCACAGACGTAATGTCTCCCAAACGTGAAGTTGAAGATAGCTGCCTAAATGGGTGGCTGGTGCACTGTGCATTGACATTGTACGCGAATGCTGCCAAGTGAAGGTAAGTGATAGCTGTCCGCATTCACTTCTTGCCCATTCTAGGCTGGTTCGGGCTGGCAGACTTTGCTGGTGTCAGATGTTCTTTTTTCCCATAGCCTTCATACCACAACCTCTCTCATCTAAGAGAAACAGAGGGCTGTTCATGATGACGCTTGCGCACTCGAAAAGTGTCCGGATGGACAGCCAATACAACGCAATGTGCAAAGTCCTCAAACGACCATTCAGGGGTTCAATCATTATCAAAGACGAACAGACTTCCCTCCGGGACTCCCTTGCTGCCTATCAAAGTTCAGACCCACATTATTTTTATGCCTGGAGTGATGGTTCTACAGAACGGCGCCGGCAAAAGCGGTCGGCGATGGCGTTCATGCACAAGTCAAGTCCTGGAAGCACTGACACAGTAATTACAGTCAGAGACTGTCAGGAGTTGAGAAGTCTTCTGATGCTGAATGATTGCTGCACTCCAAGCTTTTGATGCGTGGTTCAAGATGTTCTTTGAGCATGTTGCAGGGCAATTCATTAATGATTCAGCTCCATACACGTTCGTTCTCTTCACTGATTGTGAGTCTGTACTGACAACCATCCGCGATTTTCACAACCGGAAGGAGCAGGATCAACTCCAGTACATACTACGAGTGCAAATGGCCAATTTTATGGTCCGTGTTGAATGGCTCGTGGGCAACGGGTTGCGTGTCATCTGCGAATGGGTTCGAGGGCACTCAGAAAAACGTGGACACGCGCCTGATCCTGACAATAAGTATGTGGATGATGAAGCCGACTGGCTAAAAGTTTGGCAACGTCACTCGACCTTGAAGAGCTTGACTCTGTGGTACAATGGTCCATTCGATGCGGACGTCGGTCTTTACAACCAAGTCAAAAGGCAAAAGCTTGCGGACGACAAAGAACGGCTCCAGCAGGAGCGACATGCTAAGAAGACGCCGAATAAGATAGGGAAAGCGAGAAAAGCATCACGAACAACTGCGCAAAAGCCAGGTAGAAATGGACTAGACATTGAGACAGAGTGTAACAAAGCTACTGCTAAACCTATGCTCAAGGAACAAGCCAAGAAGGCGCGTGAGGCTAAAGCATTCTCGAAATCTGACACATCATCTCCAAAGGTGGCCAAGAAGAAGGTGAACAGGAGCAGGAAGAAGGCCTGCCTAATACCTGGTCTTGAGCGAGTGGCTGGCAGAAAAGGTAGAATGAGTTTTAGCTACTACAATGCAGCAGTCGCACGCGAAGACGGCCCCCAGGCACAGTATCAGATCGACCCCAAAGCTGTCCTGCCATCCTACATCGGATCTACCGGAGGCAGGATCTCATGCCAACAGGGCGAATTCACAGGAGACTTGCATATACAGGCGCTGTTTGATCAGGTCTGTTCTGAGCAGAAAGTGGCACAATCTGAAGGCAACCCGAAGGAAAATACACCCACAAGGGAGAAGCGAACCACTGAAGGGTTTTCTGTCAACTCGACCGAAAGCCTGGAATCAAAGTTAACACGTACGAAGCTACGGCTGATAGCCAAGCAAGTGATTGATCACACCGAAGCAAAAGATCCGATCACGGCTGAGGTACAGTCAAGGGACGCATATACCGCCACACAGCACAAGTACATTGAGCTAGACGCTAACAAGGGCTGTAGAATGCTCAACGATAGTCGGACATGGAGCAAATCTTATGAATTGCTGGAGAAAGCAAAGCTAGAACGCAAGCAGGACCTCCGGAACGACATGATCGATCTTCTGTGCCGTGACGCGAGAACTAAGCCGCAGCGGCGATCGTCTTACCGCGAGACGACCAGGAATCGGCACCAGCAAGCTTTTAGTTCGTATGCTGGATTCTCGACGCTTTTGTTATCCCTCCTGAGATTATCGTGAGCGTCGATGAGACCTCTGGCCATGGATGACTAGGTGGTTTGAAAGAATCCCTCCATTCTGACGTCGATATACAGGTTCGCAAAGCACGTGGTTGTGACAGGCACCAAGTGGATCTGGCTTACCAGCGATATTGGTGACAAGCTGGAGATGTTCTGGACCTCAAGGGAGCAATCAGTGCCGCCTGTATCGCACATGCAAGCCATTGCGTCGAGAGCTACAGGTCGTGGCATTAGCGTCCACGGGTGAAAACAGGAGCGAATTAGACACGGTAACTTGAATACATGCAACTTAGACTAAAGCTCAACATACGCTACGATCTGGGAAGGATCATGTCTAGTTGCAAAGGAAACCGCTTTCGACAAGTTTCCAGTTCATCGTATCAAGATTGCTGTGGTGACAGAGAATTGAAGAAGCTCGACCTCGAGAACCACGGTCATTTCTGTCAAACACCCTTCTAATTAATCTACAATGACTTGGAATTCAGCCAGCGTTGCTCCTGTGCCACTCATATTCTGTGCTGTAAAGCTACTGTTGTAGAGGCTGCCCCACATTTGCAGCGTAACATACCTGCTCGTCCAGATTTCGCCACCAGCCAGCAAACTGCCCTTGGTGAATGTCTGCGTACCATTCAGCCAGAGGTTGCTTGTGTTCTGACCAATGGGTGCAATGACCGCTGCGTTCTCAGGCTGGAACGACTGTGATATTTGCACTGTTGCGCCCTGTACGATTGGCTGGGCTGTCGCGATGCCAAAGTCAGAGCCAAGGGCCGAATCGTTGTGAAACCAGATACTGTAATTGTATGCCGGAGCATCACCCCATTCGAAGCCGAAGCCTTGTACACGGCGACCTGGCTCTAGCTCAACTGTCAATTGAGCAGTCTCATTAGCTTGTGCAGGCTGCCATTTTGTAGATGAGGCACCGTCAACAGCACTAATATTGAACTGGCCTGGCACGATAGGGTCAGTGGAGAATGCGGGCTGACATTGAAGTGCATTGCCAGCAATTGATTTGATATTGCCGATCTGACGATTGGGCACAGTAATTGTTCCATTCGGCGCAAGGCTATACATAGTCTTGTTACCGTTGATTGCTCCCACGGCAACTGGGATCGCCTCGGATATGAACGTGGAGTTCGGCGTAGCGCCTGCATCGAGTGGGCCTGCATAATTGCGCGATAGGGTGGTGTGAGTCTGATTCGAGTATGCCGATATCGGCCATCCCTGCCAGTAGAAGGTCCGGTAAGTGATCTGCGGGATCTGTGGTGGCAGATTCGGATCGATATGTAAGACCCAATCAGGCTCAAACCGAAAGCCAAGATAGCCGAAAAGAATAACTTGGTTTGCACCTCCGTGCCCGGTCAAGAACGGATAGGCTGGATGGAAGCCTCCATTGGTACCGAAGTCATCTATGAGCTGCTCGCTGAATTGGAACCATGGCGCTCGGACGTACGGGTGCGTAGAGTATTGCTGGTATGTATAAGCAGAACAGCCGGACGGAGATGCTTCATTGGCGACCACAGCGAACACGGAGTATGTCATGCCAGGTCCATCCTGGGATTGTTTATTGGCATACCAGTTCAAATCACTCAGCGAATCCTCAGAGCCGTAGCCGTGTCCGGCATAGCTCAATGGATAGGTTACGAGCACCACATCAGCTTGCTTGACGTTGACTGTTCCATTCATGCCTGTAAATTCGAGCAGTATATTTGCATTCGCGTTCTTCGAGATTGTCACGTTCTCAGCTTGTCCATACCAAGTGTTGTTGACTGTCTCATTGAAGTATTCGTGGAACGCGTTAGCATTGTCTAGAGTCGTCCCAATGAGCGGCATAGTGAAGCCCCCGTTATCAACGTGGTTTGCAAACTCATCTGGATCTGTCATGTTTGTCAGTATCCACTCTGTACCGTTCCTGTCGAGGAGTTCGGACATTGTGATAGCAATCGAGTTGTATATCGGCAGAAGGTTCTTCTCAAAAAAGGCTGTATCGCCCGATGCGATCCAATAGTTAATGAAGTCGAGGCCTATATCACCGTTCAAATGGTACTCGTAATCCCAACACGGTCCTGTCGCTGTACAATTACCGACTCTCCCACTGGTCCATGGGAAGATTGCGCCGTCAGAAGAGAACTTTGTGTCGTTCTTCGAGGATTGGTAGGCTGTCTTCACATTCTGCTGAGCTTGTGGATATCTAGCAATGCGGTAATTGGCGATACCTCGTGCAGCATAGGGAAACGTTGCAACTAGGCCAGGTTGCATCCACACTTCCGCATCCCAGAAGACCTGACCAGCATAAGAGTCCGAACCCATGCCGCCGACAGATATGCTGTGACTATTGATTGAAGCATTACCGACACTATTCTGTGCTGACTCGGACACAGTCTGCTGGAGGAGCTGATACGGATTGACCACAGCCATAATTTGAGCTTCCCGAATGAACTCATCATCTGGTAGCGTACCGTTCTCATAGGCATAATTGTCCACGGAAGATGATGGAAACAATGTCTCCCATTCCCGAGAATGTGAACGCAGAGCTGCAGTGTATCCTGTGGCAGCAGCTGCACTAGCCGCGGATTTGGCAACTTGTCGAGGATTCGTGAAGGCATCAGTCGATGCAATGCCGACATATTTGTAGGCCGAGATCGTCTGTCCTGCTCGTAAACTAATCTGTTGCGATTCTGCAACTGTAGACATGTTTTTGCCAACAAAAGACGCATTAAAATCGGGATTGGATGCACCGAGGCTGCCGCCGCCTTGGACTATCATGTTTGCAAAGACATACGCTGTGACGTTCGGCACACCATAGGGCGATACGGCTGAATAGATAGAGTTGCCATCCTGTCCCTTGCTAACGAAATTTGTTCTCAAAGCACAATCACCGTCCAGTATATTGACAAAGGTTAGGTTCACGTCTGATCGCGCAGTGATATTCAGGTTGACGAACGCTTGACTGACGTTGACCTTATGCAAGAACATTTGATACGAAACATCGAAGGACTGGTTTGTAGATGGTGTCCAAGTATACGCCCAATTCATCAGTGCATGCTTCATGTCGATGTATGAGGAGAAATTGCTAATTTCACGTGCATTAGTGCTTGCAGTCAAGACAGAGTCACCAGACTGGACCGCAATACCAGCCCAGTGAGGTAGGCCACTGATAGCCGTATCCCAGCCGTACTGATATAGCCACGGAAAGTTGGAGCCATTCGTCGTAGGCTGACTATCCCAGAATCCACCTACGGTCGCAAAGGTCTGTCGTCTATCAAACAGTGGCCAGCCATTGAGGACATCACCGTTCACAGGTTGATCGTACTCGAAGAATGGACCGAGCGCTGCGAGATTGATGCCAATGTAGCCATTCGCCAGAGATATACGTGACTGATAATGTCCTTGATCCAGATTAGTCGTTGTCAGTGTCCATGCTTCATTGTCCCATGTGACGTTGGGGAACCGTGTCTCATATACCGAAGCAGATTGCGAGCTTGGTTGTTGTCGAGGTACTAATGGGGTGGAGTTTACCAGCTCAGTTAGCAACGAAGACAGCGTGACAAAAGTACGGATGCAGCGTGAGATACACATATTGCATGCTACAGCAGTAGACCACGCGGCAAACTCAAGTACAGTTTGAGGTAGCTGTAGTGCTGTATGGTTGAAGTTTGCTGGAAGTACATTTCTTTCAAACATCAAGCCGGGCTTCTGTACTTTGCTTGATGTAACTTCAGCAGGGTATAGCTTCATTTGCAGCTTGCGCGCACGGATAGCTTCGCTTGGTCACTCAAGGTGGATCGCGTTTGAGCGTGACCTGCGCATTGCGACCAGTACGCACCCCAGCTATGCGACCTTGGCAGAACGCTTGCCAGGCACGAGTTGCTCCAGGGCTGCTAACAGTTTGCGAATACGGTAAGATCCATGCTCAAGCAAGGAAAACGATGGCTGCGCCTACCACTTTGGGTACGATCCTCAGTATTGATGACCCAAAAATTTGCTCGACGCCCCGGAATGTGATGTCATCTGCGCCCGAGAGTGACGGCATCGGTGCCTGGACATCTTTCCGTCCGCAGTCAACCTCACGAATTGGTCGGGGTCCTGTCTCCAGGGCTAGCAGCTCTGCTCAAACTTGTATGTATCTAGTCGTGCTAACTACACGATGAGTAACGAGTGTTGCCGTCAGTTCTCATCCTCATTGTTGTTTCGTTCCTCTTGTTCGGCCACCGGATGCGCTCCGCTGCGTCTCTTGCCTCTGAGATAGCTTTCTGAAGTGGTGATGGCTTTTTCACCCACAAAATGTTGCCCGTCCCATGGAGTTTGACAGGTTGGACAGGTTCGAGCACCGCCCTGGGTACGAAAGAAGGCTTGAGTACAAATGCTGTGTAGTCTGACCACGCAGTTGTTCTGTGCGCATCGTTGTCCCTGCTGCACCTTAGCATGGTGTCTCTGAATTCATTGTATACTTACCACTGTGAGGATCTCCTTGCAAGCTTCACATGACTTTATCTTTTTATAGTCGCTGTCTTCATCATCATATGTCTCTTCTAGCCAATGGCGAAGTTCCATCAAGGCTCGCGGACTCAAGCTATAGAAGCCCTTCTGACTCTTCTCCAGCCAACCTTCACTAACCAGCTTTGAGAGCAAGGTTTCTGCTCCGTGTGCTGTGAGCTCGAATTTGTTGGTTTGACTTTCGCCATTTCGGTTCTGTGTTTCTCTTCGGCCAGCCTTTGCCAGGTTCAGAGCATCCTTTCCAGATATACATAATGCTTCTCGCTTCTCAGTGTTATTGGCGTCGAACATTTCGTCGAGGAGCCGTTTGACGTAGCCAATCTCGTCAGTGCTGTGGCTGGTAGCTATCTGAGTTAGTGGATCACTTGTCGTATTGACAAGAGCATAGTATCGCTCGTTGTCCTCTTGACCTCGAGTACTACGGATCACGTAGTCAAATGGAGACAAAGCATCATTTGCAGCTGAAATCATCGAGTTGAAATCATCTTGTGTAATATCTGCAGCAGATATTTCCTGGTTCTGGTGAACACTCCATATATGTGCAAGTATTGGTCTTGCCTCTTCCAATGTCAGGATACCTCTGGCCATGAAAGCCTGCACAAAGGCTCTGTTGCTATCGTCATACTCCATGACACCAGCAGGTTCTGCCGTGGATTGGTACCTGCGATGGATAGGCGACACGAAAGACTTTGCGAAACGCGTGCTCGCGTCATCAACGCGACGAGGCTGTGGCGTAGCCTGGGGGCTGTTTGCGTAGTAAAACACTATTTTGGGGGCTGCCACAACCATCTGGTCACTAATCGTTGCTCATTGTTGGTGGCCTTGAGACTCGCTTCGGAGCCGACATTGTGAAATGGGCTGCCAGTGGCAAAGACCCATGCACATGATGCTCCGACTAGTATGATTTGTTGCAGTATGTTAGACGGAAACAGTATGTTTGATTATGGCTACAGCTTAGTACCGTCTTTGGAAGCCACCCTATATGGGAATATTGAAATCTGTCCTGCTTTTGCCCGGAGGCGTTGTTTCGAGACGCAAGAGTAGGTTTCGAAGCCGGACAAGCCATGTCGACATACTATTAGTGTCATTATTGAGCATTATCATGTCGTTATTCCTACCCGGAAACTGATTGTGACAAAGTCTCTTGCTGCTAATGTGCCTATGATGACGAATCACAGACCTGTCGGAATGATGTCGTTGATGGCTGTCGGGCTTGCCGTGGTTAATGCAATTGCGTGGACATTGCTTAGTTTGCGGGTAACGGGTTGGACGAGTTCGACGATTACTCCTGCCTGGCTAGCAAACAATCGGTCAAGCATTTCTATCGCTGTGCAGATCATTTCGCAGATCCTAGGCATGATAATTATCTCTGTACTGTGTAAGCATTGTCCCAGTTGACCTGTTGCTACTGACGATACAGGTACAATCATGAATCTTAGTACAAGAGCGAAGCTCACATACGCCAGCTTCTCCTTGGAAAGTCTCAATTTACTCAATGCACTGTGTGCTCTTAGAGCAGACTGGTCAATCGGACTATCGAAGCAGGCAATTCTCTTGTCCTTCATCGCTTTCAGTTTCGCTCCCGCTGCTATTTGGGCTGGTGCGATTACTCCCATTCTTGCTAGCGTTGAGTCTATCCAGCAAATTGAGATACCGAAATGGTCGAACTTGAGATATGGAGTAATAGTCTCTAGTGGTCTAGCCAGCGAGACCCTCACCAACATTACAGCACAAGGTACATTCACTTACCGTCCAGAACTGACATTACAGGGACTAATATTGGATAATGCTCGACAAGCATCGCGCGTCGATGGAAATGCTACTTCTCAATCCAAAATGGATAACATCAACTACAGATACCTCGGAAGAAGTCACGGTGTAGGTTCATCTGTTGGTCTCAGAAGTCCGTTTGTGGATCCCACTGTACAAACATACCAATACACTGAGCCTGGTTTCGAAGTCACGTCTCAATGCATTTATAATGACAGTTCTGCCTGTTATTTCGAGAATTTGACACCGGATGACTTCACCTTGCAGATATACAATGGCGTATTTCAGACACCAAACCTCGATAGCCCATGGTATATCGCGTCCGCGGGCCAGAGAGACTTTCAGATAGTGACTGTAAGCGCAGGCTTTGGTAAAGGCATCATTTCCGACAACTATACTCACTACGTGACCATGATGTCTCCGGCTGGACGCAAAAGTACTCAATATGGAGCTCTTGAGCAGGTTCAGTGCGAGTTAACGTACGAGCCGTATAACTTCAATATTTTTGTCAATGTTACAAACAGCACGATCACGACAACTCCGAAGGACAAGTTGAATCCTGATCAGTTTAAGAATGCTACAGATATCGCGAATGCTGTCACACATCGAATCTACAACCTCGGTCAAATGCTTGCTTCGACTCAATGGGGTTCACCTATTGGGGATGCGCTAATGAACAACGTCAATAATTTGGCCTTCAGTCGCGATGAGAGCACAATCAAGAATGACACTGTTCTTGAGGCAGTTTCTGCCTCGATGAATTCCATGGTCGATTCAATACTTGCAGCTTTGGCAGGATCACAAATGATGATGATCAATGCCACTAGTCATCAGCCAGTAACGGTCAAGCGGCAAGCTGTTGTGGTTGGGGAGAAAATCTGGATCTATCTGACAGTGGCGATCAACACGATATTGATGTTTGTGTTTGTTATTGAAGCGCTCAGGACGGGTGTATGGAAGCGGAAACCGGATTTTGATTACATGAATGTGCAAGATATTGTCATTGCTGCTTCAGCTGGTGGTCTCGCGATTGCTAAAGATGCTCAGACAATGGCGGGTAATGTGCGAATAATGCTTGCGACGGACGACCAAGGACATGACAAATTGGTCGCAGCCAGCAAAGCATTGCGTGAGGATGATATTGCTTATGGTGAAAACCACCTCAATCCCGGTGCAACATTCCGCCTTTCATCTAGGCAAGGATACCGGTCTGTACAATCGTGAGGAAGCTCAAGGTTCGGAGCCCTATGCAAGAAGCGACGAATGCGCATCGTTGTGCATCAGTAAGCAAGCTTTGGGATTGAGCTGATAACCGATTGTTTTGCTCTCGCGATAACGGAGTTATGGCAGGTAGATAGGAGCAGGTATGCCTGGCATGAAGGTCCAGGGTTGTACGTTGTTATGAGTTCCTTCCGTTTCGCATACAGCATAGCATCTACTGGTTAGCTGATAGAGCATGTATCGCAAGCCCTAAAGCCAGTGTCCATGTTGACGGCCGAAATATACAGTAGAACAGCTCAAACAATGCTTTTAGAATTGCTAGGGTTATGACCTTTGCCTTCTGTCGCGCACACGCCTTCCGACATCGGATGTGATACTTCTATCTACAGTGAAGTGACTCAAAATCCAGCTATTACCCAATCCGGCATCAACTAAACCCTTGCTTCAAAGGAACAGCAGTTGCATAATATCTGGTTACAACGAGATGATGCTGAACACAGCCGGTATTAGCGGGTAAGGTCTGCAGCCTCCCTATACCAGGTTCTTACGGTGTTAGCCCAGACCCTACCATCACGTAAATCAGCCTCTTCTATGGCCAACCTGTACCTAGCTAGATCACTAAGACATTCATTCCAGGCTTCTTGGAAGTCAGGGGCTCTGTCCCTGACCGACGCTATCGTGGAGAAACAGAAGCATACAAACGATGACATGCGCTCCTGCGATTCTGGCAATCTGTTCCGCAAGAGTTCCAGAAATGGATGTATATCATGTCTCCACATCCGTGCAGGCATCGAATAGCGTGCTGATAAGTCACGGAGCTCATGAGACGTCGTATTTGGGTGGCCCTCAATTGGAAGTTGCGTCGATGGAGGATCTCGAGGTGAGCATGACCGGCAAACAGAAGGCAACGAGACTGGCAGCGTGGGTATGGTCGATGAACAACATTCCATAGCTTGACGAAACCCAAGGGACAGAAAGGCCTGTGACGTGTCGATCTTCCATGAAGAGTTGTATGGAATTTTCGCTTCTGTTTCAAAGACCTGGCCGATCCTTGTCAGGTCTGGATCTGGTCGATTCGTGATGCGCAAGTCCAGCATAGCTTGCAGAATTCCATCTTCTGGACGATCGAAATCGCTATCACTGACAGGTTCGTCTCGCTCAAGGACACTGAGCACCGTGTCAATGACAAGGAATTCGTAGTCTCGCCGATCACGAGCTGAAATACTACTGGCCAAGAAAGGATCGCCACTAGCATGGAGCCAGCGCCTCACAGCTTGCGAAAGCCTTAGCGGAGGATGGCATAGCGGAAGCCGCAAGTAGCGGTATGGATTGTGCTTTGTGGCTTCCTCTGAAGAGCACCAGCTGTCATCAGAGTCGGCAACAGAGCACAGATCCATGTTTTCATCTTTAGTATCACTGACATTGAATGTCGCGACTGATGTGGCACTCGATAAGCTGTCAATGTTCAGACGTGCTGCTGGCTCCAACGCGTGATTCAACAAGTGTGGTAATTCATGATACTCAGCCAGATTACCTTCGACCTCCTCCGTTGGCCAAGCGCCGGCGAGCACATTCGCTCCATCGTGTAGGATGTCGTCCAAGCCAGAAGCACTGTTTACAGGGCTGTCCGAATAGAAGGGAGCATACTGTGTGCACCATCTATTAGCGCTCGCTCGACACGCCATGGCTTTCATCGTCTTCATCGTCCTAGCACTCGTGGCAGTTCGCAAGGGGTTTCGCGCCAGAGCAATGCCGAGCTGCTCGAGCTTCGTCTTCAATAACACTTGCTGCTGAGCTTGACACTCAATCTGTTGGCCAGCATAATTCTGAGGGGAGCTGAGATCGTGCCACAAACAGAGATCGGGCTTGGTGAACATCTCCTGCTGATGGCGAGCATGTTCGTCCGATGTGGAATTGAAGTGAGGCAGAGGTAAGGCAGTAGTATCTTCTGGCGTCAACTCAGCAATCTCGCCCACTATCTTCGAGTTCGATGATTCTAGATCTGCAGTGTCCTCTGGATCTTCCTTCTGGTCCTCGGAGTCGACTGCGTCAGGTTTTGTCAGAGCCGACGAATGAGTGTCTGGAGCATGATTCGTCATCGTAACACATCGATCAGCTCTGGGAGCCGTAAAACCCCATTCCCTCATCTTCAGGTTGAATTGTCCTGGGCTTGGACCAAATCCGTGCTTTTGAGCCAGTACCCGCCGAATGTGGTTCCTGCTGCATCCTCGCATGTACATGCTCTGAATGAATGGTCTGTGATTCGTCCAAGTTACTGAGGCAATGCGTCGAGCCCATCGTGTGCCGTCTTCGTTGCATTCTATCGTTTACATTGTCAGTAAACTTGAGATCGTGAGCAGGCATTTCCTGCAAGTCTAAATACGGCATTGCGCTTTATATGTTGACAAAGCGTTAGGTGTGGACGATCTGAGGTCAGTAGAGATGTAATGGGTTGGGCGAAGATCGACGAATGGAAGAATATCTTGTGGGGTGTCATGTTTCCTGCTTTGAGTTTGGGCCCATGCACAACCTATGGACATATGTAAGCTAATATTCAATCGAGTAATGTGAGTGAATGCACCGCGATTTCATTCGAGCTCGGAGTTTAGCCTGCAGGGTGGTGGAGCACTCGCCAACTTCATAGGCCCGACGAGCGTACCGAATATGTTGATACATTAGAACATATCTCCACCCGAGCGTAGTTGCCATTCGTTCTGACAACCTCTTCCAAGTGTTTATCGTATGGTTATCTTCCGGCAGTGGCATGCTTGCGATTTGAGTAAGCGAAGACAGCACAGCTACACATAGATGAGTGCACCTCCCAACATTGCGATTTGAATTGCCAGGGCGGCATGACCTCTGCTCTTCTTTCGCGCATGCGCCCTGGCATTGGATGTGACACTTCCATCTGCGGCGAAGCGATTCAAAATTCAACTATCGCCAAATCCGACAACGCTGCCAACCATGAAAGTGATGCCTATACATTTCCGGACCGCATCTGCAGCGACAGGATTTTCGCGGCAAAATCGGGAAAAGAAGAGAAAGCTGGTCAAGCTCATTAGACTTAGACCACTCGCAATGTTTCTTATGCCGTGGACCCGAATCAGTGCTCTCTCGAAGGGCGAAGGTGAACGAGAATCCATTGACAACCCGAAGAGCATGGCACCTTGGACGTGGTTTTGGAAATTCATGCTTCCTGTAAATGCATCAGCGCACAAGTCTCTCCTTACTGCAATGCCATACCACCAACTAGAGCTAATGCGCCAAAAGCAGCTGTAAGGACCGGAAGCGCGATTTGGGCTGTATAGCGATTGAGACCCACGCCAGTGTCTGATGCAGAATCCATTTTCTTCGCTGAGATAGTAGTTAGTCCGGATTTCCTCACTCAAACGATGGGCATTGAAAATATTGAGATTCCAAGCTGTAATTTATCAAGTTGTTTTGCAGTACAAGTCAGCTGTCTGAAGTTTAGCTTTTCATATACGTCGGGTTTAGAGTTTCCATGCAGTGATATTGACGTTTGTGTACGGTGGTCCTCTGAGCCATGTGTAGCAGGTGATGTGAGAATCCGAGTACTGTAGAATGCGAGCCGCCATACATTGAGCATCTGATCTTCACATGAGTATGGTGTAAAACGAGAACAATGGATTTTGATAGGATGTGACTCTGAGAGAAGTGGGTGTCATAGTTTCGTGCTCAAAAGAGCGGCAGGCTCTCGTCAAAGTGCACATCCTGTTCAACACATTCACACCAACGAAGTTAGACTTAACATTGTGCAGGGCATGCAGTCAAGTCGAACACATCACTCCTTTATACTATACAGCCATCTCAAAGTTTGTGCTTTGCTTTTAATCGTTCCTCTTGCTAAGCCTTTATCGGGTTGCAATTATGATTTTTTCGGAATGTCGATACTGATATCAGGGTTGCGATGTTTGTAGAGCGACTTGTCTATCCATGAAGAGCGAGATTCGACGAGAAGACATGATCTTCGTCCTGATGACGTGTGTAGGCTGAAAAAAGCTGCATATGTTAGCCCGGACTGCATATCAATGTATATAGTTGTCGTGAAAGTCAGGTAAGAGTCCTGCAACGACAGAAGTAACGATTTCACAGGCGCGGCAGTGTGGTGAGGTGTGCAATTCTGTGTCAATATGTGAAATGTGGTGGGCAGGAAACAAGGATGCGTCTGGAGGCTCTGCTATGATTGTGTAAGCAGTGCATCCAAAGACAGGGTTCGACCATGTTTAGACAATAGCTTGGGTAAGTCCCGCCAAGTTTGGCTGATCCGAGAGTCGTATTCGTACTCAACCATTCTAGCCTGCTTGATGCCACGTCGCTAATTTTTGCGTTACATGACAGAAATTGAGTTCAGTTGATCAACGATGCAGACGACATTTCAACCACCCCTGATCATTGACATCCGTGAGCCGGACTAGCCTTGTGTCTGTTGTTGATAAAGAGAATGCCATATATGGCATATACAAATTGCTTGAAACGCCATGAACGGACGCACACAACCACGCGAAATAGCGTACGGTCTTCACGTGCTTGTTGTTTTAGCCTTGTCTCCAGACTCCTGAAGTCGCTTGCCAAGCCGGTCGAAGAATAATCTCGATGCTGGTGTAGCGAGTTCTTCTTCATGTCGGTTGTCGAGTCTGTGTTTACGATGGATTCGCTATCAGAGTCTGCTTACCATAATCGACAACTCGAGGCAATAATAATCACCGAATTCTTAGCGAAGAGGCTGAACCTTCAGATGCATGGCGGGCCACTAGTCTGCGGCTTCATCTATACTTACTAAAGCGCTAATGGTGGATTGTCATCTGAAGATATTGTTCTTGTTTTGTAAAGTGTAGACCAGTCAGTCATCTTATGCAAGCGAGACCCGGCTCCGTAGATTCCGGCTGATGGATTGCCAGTTGATTTGTGCAAGCCCGCGCAACAGACAAGATGCGATGCTATTCTACAAACCCGCTGTTGAGTCGCGCGGCGTTTTCAACGGTCAGGAAGAAGTCTCAGTTTAAGATAAAAGCCGGTGGCCGATGAACGAACTTGGGTGGATCTTATTGGCTACTTGTTCAGGAGAGGCTGGCCAAAGAAGTTAGTGCCAATTTCCCTAGGGGAGCTTGAGAGTTTAAACCAACACCACATCAAGCGTTTTCAACCACCCATGCTCTCGCCAGGTTGACGATGACTCCAGCTACGACGTTGGTCTTTGCGAAGACCGTCCCCCAGCTTGCCGACAGTCTCGTTGCCTCACGATGCGTACTCCACCGAGGAGCCAATCGTAACGTCTCCTGACGCTATCGACAACAGGCCTTTTTCTATTTCCATCCAATTTCGCAAACAGCGCTGTGAACAAGGTTGGTGGGCGCTGTCCTGGTGCTAAGAAGATGCTCTCGCCACCAATGATCTCCTCTCAATTTCAGTCAGGCAAATGATGCTGGCAATTGGCGTCCACTAAGTGGTGTCTTGCAAGGAGAAGAAGCATCTTAGCCCGGAGCTTATGCCGTGACTGGTCCGCACCGACGTGCAACGCTGGCATGTATATATCTTTTCCTGGGCTCGTGTCCGACTTCTCTTTTCTTCCTTCCAGCAAACTAATCACATACCACGTTCACTACCAGCTTATCAGCTTTCCGACCCGAGTCTTTCGTTCCAACCGAACCAACAAACCAAATCAATCAAAATGAAGTCCTTCATCGTTGCAGCTTTCGCCGCTGGTGCCCTTGCCATTCCGGCAACCTCTGTCGACCCAAGCTCGACCTGGCTGGCGTGGACTTCAAGCTCATCAAGCTCCTCAACAACCACCACTACCAAGACTACTACCACAACCACCCCAGCTTCATCAACCGTGAGTTCTTCCAGTGTATGATGTTTGCATGTGCTAATCATACCAGTGGAACACCTGGGAGTCTACTAAGACTACCACTACCACGACAAAGTCGCCAAGCGCTTCGTCAACTGGCTCATGGGGGTAAGTGAGGTCTAGATAATTAGCAGAACATTACTGACATCCCCTCAGTGTCTGGAGCTCCAGCAGCAGCAGCAGCTCAAGCAGCTCAAAGACTGGATCTGCTTCAAGCTCTTCCACTGTAAGTGAAGTTCAATCTGAATGACAGGGCGTCTTGCTAACGACCTTCAGTGGGGAACATGGGCCGCCACTACTAGCTCATCGAGCTCTGCTAAGACCACCACCACCTCCCCTGCTGCCGTTTCAAGCAGCTCATGGGCGCAGTGGTCCTCTTCCGCTTCTTCAAGCGCTGCTCCAGTATCCAGCGCCCCAAGCGCCGTCAAGCCAGCAGCTAGCAGCACAACCTCAAAGGCTGCTATTGCCACCTACACTGGCGCTGCTGCCCATAACGTTGCCGGCGGCATGATGGGTCTTGCTGCCATCGCCTTCATGCTGTAAATGTCTGAGTACATTTTCAGTATAAGATTATGAGCATGCAGCAACGGCCAAACTTCTCCTTCCTTTCTTCTCGACTGTCAACATAGCTTTCGTCAGCATGACTATGCTCGGCTTCGACATCGCTTGATAGTTTAATGACCTGCAGCGTCCGAGGATGATCTTGGTGGATGCCGGAGTTTGACTCATGGTTTCGTGTTGATGCTGGTCGAGAAGAATGCTGGGGAAGTGGACAACCCTACTACAACACTTCAGTTCGTTAGTCTGCATCTGGATCCCCGGAGATGGATAGCATGACAGCTTCGATGGATCTGTTCGAATTAATAATTTTGATTGAACATATTCTTTCCAATGGACAAAAACAGTTGAAAACTACTCTCATTGCTGCAAGTGTCTTCTGCCCTTTCGTGCCAATCTTTTCAAACATACGTTCCGTGCAAGTCAATGTAGACCACAAATAAAGTCACGCGTTATACATTTCAGCGGTGCATGACTCTGTTCCAGGATCGATGTGCTTCTTTTGCATCGCAAAGTTCGCACCTTGAAGGCTCTATGCCGATCTTTGAATGTCATTTCACTAATATAAAAAAGTCAAGTTCAACTTCATCAGGAATCTTCAAGCATACATCGCAGTTTGGCCTTTGTTATAACTCATCTACCTAGGTAGGTATTGTTTAAGCCTCTGATCGGTCTTCGACAACGTTTTGGGTTATCTGCTTAAGTATAGAATCGACTCCAGGATCCCGAAATATCTGTTCAGCCTCGATTCAGGCTCTGTTCAAATTCACTTTTGTCTTGAATACGGCTTCGTAGATGTTCATTTCTGACGCTAATACAAGTGGCTCTAGACGTAATTTGTCGTACCACTCTGACTCTTGTCGCTTCGTCCAGTCCAAGCTGGCGGAGTAGATGCTACAGCGCGAAAGTTATCGTCGCCGCGGGCCTATCGCTTGATCCGCTTCTTCAGGACAGGGTAGAGCTTGCGAGTCGCCGGATCGACCGTGCTATAGTACTTATTTTGTTGTGACAGACATGACTTGACCTGTAGTATCTTGCAATGAACATTAGTGACCGCGTGCTTGACAATGACTACTTTAGACAATGGTACAGAATATCACTGTCAAGCTCTGCAGGAAGCTGTATGCACACTCGTTGAGGGTTATGACGGTCTCATCTGTGGCTATGGACGAGATCTTGATTTGACCTTTTCCTTTGTGTCAGCTGATTCATCCGATTCTCCTCGAATAGGTCAGCAGCGTTCTTACCGAAGACAGAAAATACACTCCAAGGAACGAATTTTGTATCTATACCTGTATAATTCAATTTTGGCGGCAGCTTGAATGGAACCATACAAAGTTAAATAGATTTATGCTTGATTGACAGCATCTACGACTACCCTGCTCAAGATCAGATCCTCAATATGGAGAATATCTTTCTAACCAACAATACAGTGCTTTCTTCTGCTTTTGCTCCGCCTTAACTCGTATTATTCTTGTAGCTCGAATTCATGATTTTCGAGTTGCGATGATCGTCTTACATAATGTCACGACCTCCTCCTGATCTTCACTGCACAAATTATCTGAACCTAGCACTGCACCGACCCATGACTTCACCTTGACACACAAGCTCCGCATTGAACTCCGAGCCGTCCAAGGTCAGATAGATATCAAAGTACACTCTGTAGAAAGTGCCTTGCGGTGTGTCCATTCTTTCGAAATCCTTTTCCAGATTCTTTCTCGATAGGTCAGAAGTGAGTGTAACCACTTCCTTGATCCTCGGGTCTTTCGTATATTCGGGGCTATTCCGTTTGTTAGCAATCTATCTTGTGGCATGTTGATCGTCTTCACTCACCATACATCCTCATCACAGGCATAGAGGATATCCTCGTACATCAGAGTCGCACCAGGCGCAACCTGCCTAAAAAAGCTAACCTTGACCGGCTCACCAATCTTGACCCTCTCACCCTTTTGGACGAATATTTGCCTGGTGTATTTGCAACGATCTTTGCCGTCAAGACTCGGCACCCTGTACGCTTCGGGGTGATATCCCTCCTTGAACGGCTGTAACGTAGCCATAAGATAGTGCCGCCTCGCAACACGACTCGTGACAACTCGTTCCGTGATTCCAGCTGTTACAGCACCTTTGACAATCGCGGCCACAGAGTCCATAGGTCGCACAACCTTAGACTGAAATTGCGGAGGCACATGCAGTTTGATCTGCTGGAAGAGGTACTCTGATGCGCCAAAACCACCCACGACCAGCACATTCTGTAGTGATCTGTTTTGCGCCTGAATGGCAATGATCTGGTTTCTAACCAGTTCGAGAATTCTGTTGACCACAGGCTCGAAGCATTGCAAGATTTCTTCGTTCGTGAAGGTCATATATCCTTCCTCGATGCCGGCTTCAGGAAACTCAGCTTCGATACCAACATCGACAGCCCATTTCTGCCCGTTATTGCGGAAATCGGCTTTTATTCTGTTTTCGAAGTCCATGATACATTTTGCGTAGACACGACCTGCAGTTTTCGACCCATCAGGAAGTTTCATCTTGCGGATCTTGGCTCTGAGGATGTTGCTGAAGTTTCTGTTGAGTGCTGTTGAACCGCAGGAGTCCCCTGAGCCAGCTGTACATTCGGCGACGGAGAACGGTGTCTCTTCCTCGACTTCGTAAGCGATCAAATCAACAGTACCACCACCACAGTCGACAATGAGTACAGCATCGTGGATTTTGAGGTTCAGGAGACCGGTCTTTGAGCAGAACATCGCTGCAGCTTCAGGTTCCGTGATCAGAGTTAGACGGTTGTCGTTGTCGTCACGGATGAAACCAGCTTGTATAGCAGCGGCTCTCGTGGCAGCCTTACCAGCATCGTTCCAAATGGCCGGCACTGTCAAGAAGTAGCGTATGTTTCGTTCTTCTCGTTGGAACACTTCACCGAGAGTCTTCTGCAGCTGTAAACGCATTGCTTGTCTGAGCTTGAACAAGTAGTCAGCCGCGACATCGATTTCCGATTTTCCTGGCGGTAGAGGTGGAAGATTGATCGGGTCTATGTATGTGTTTCCGGACATCATTAGTTGCAGTTTGAACCATTCTACTTTCTGCACGCCAGGCTTAGGGTAACCTGTTGGTGCAAGCGCATCAGCGATATCTGGACCCCAGCCAACAACTTTTTGATATTGATCGTAGTAAAGGACAGTTGGGATCTGCGACCGTCAGCCACATAGTTCCGGGTCTATCGAAATACTCACCTTCTGTTTCGTCTGATTACCGGCGCCAGGCCATTCTGTTATTATGTCCTCTTTCGCTTCTGTATTCGTCGCAAACGCAAATGCCACACCTGAGAAGGTGGTACCCTAGTCCTGTCAGCTTCTCACACAAAGCTATTCCAGCATCCGTACTCACAAAATCAATACCGACGATCAGCTGCGCCTTGCTTCGGTTTCCTCCTTCTACCTCAGCAGGGCGCATATGCTGACCGTATTGACCCATCTGCTGTGGATGAGGTTGCATAGCCTGTCCATATCCCGCGCCACCATATCCAGGAGGTTGTTGAGCCATTTGTGGGGGGTTTGCGCCTCCGTAACCTCGACTTGTGTCAATAGGCGGTGGGTGATGAGATGCGACTTGTTGACCACCAGGCGGTGGCATAGGCGAGGTAGGTCGACCAGCGTTTGTATATTGATAGCTAGGAGGGCGACCCAGACCTTGTTGATTCATGGGAGTCAGGCTGGTCTGGGACGAGTTGGCAGCAGTAGGACCAGCAGGAGGAGGGGTATTGGCAGCGGAGGTGGAGCCGTTTGGTGATTGGGAGGGAGCGAGAGCGTTGACTGAGGTGCCAGAGCCCGATGAGGTGGGAAGATTGGCGTTGCTCTTGCGTTTGGAACCAAAGCCGAGACTCTTCAGTCGAGAGCTCATAGCATCGACTTGGAGGAAGGAGAGAGAGAAATGGGAAGTGGTAAGGTAAGCTGACGGAGTAGTGCCTAAGAACAGCAGGAATGCATGTGGACAGAAGATTCAACCTCAGCTAGGCTGAAACAATCACCTTCCTGCAGTAGTTGACCTGTGCTTACTACGCGAAGACAACGGTCTTTGGGCACACTACTTTTCGCAAAATTGTGCGTTCAAGGACCGCCTGGATCTCAGAGATGCTGGCTTCAGGCTTCCTATGTTAGTTCAATGTTCTTTTCGTGGTTAGTATGTGGGCTACTCGGTGGGTATGGCTAGGAGCCAGGCAGCCCCCAAATGGTAAGCAGTCTAGCCCAACTCCAAGCTTTTGAGTATCGAATACGTATGCCGATGAGGATCAGGAACAAGATTTCAGATTCACGACAGAAAGATCGTACAGAGAATTAGATGATGTTGATGACACTCGATGCTGTGCTCGGATCACGCAGACTGTATGATTGTCGAGCTACAATAACTATAGGTCTCGGGTACTAAGATCAGTAGTGCAGAGCAGGGTTCAGGAGTGCACTATAGTACTTGCTCGTGTTTCATGCAAAGATCAATTTGATCAATTGACAAATGTACTTCGGGGTCGCGACGGCTCGAAAGAACGTTCCATCTACTCTCTGGGGGTTATTCTACAGGCTGTGGATTTCAATAGCTATAATTCGCGCGTGAAAAGACGTAAGTAGCTCGTCAATACATTTGGTCGTGTTGCCTAATTCCAAATAATTGGAATCATCACAGAAGACATTAGTAAAGCTTGCCTTCTGGTCCCCTTTCCCACGGGTTTGTGCCTTGTTGCTTCTCGACGGTGTGTCCTGAACCAACCTCGAAAGCTCGCTTGCCTCCCAAATGCTGTATGAAATGGCCAGAATGATAGAGCCTCATCAGACTTCACCATTCTGGTTCGAAGGCTCAAGCTAGCCCCAAGTAAGCACGCCGATCCGGGACCCTGGCAGCCGGAAGCCGCTATCGACTTTAGCCTCTCGTACTTGCGTTATTGATGCCTGAGATGCTACACCGTTCCCAGTGCACATTTGTTTAATCGTGGAATATCGTGCTACATATTGGTATATTTCCTTGGTCATTGTGATAAGGAAGGCTTTGTATATGAGACGATCCTGGTCTCTACATCGGGTCATCGTACTCCGTACAATCTCAATATCTCGTTCATAAATTGAAGTCGCAGACGAAGCAGATTAGCTAATTTTAGTAAGAACACAATCCGCACACCGGTTCTGGGAACCCCAGTTTGCAAGGTCCAGGTGCCTTGACTGCCAGTGGGTGGTACATCGACCTCGCGAGGACTTTAGATCCACGATGAAACGACATTGTGTTTGTTCAACTGTCCACATAATTCGATGATCATAGTGTACACGCCTGCTGTGCGAACAAAAACTCGTTGAAGATCAACGTCGACTATTGCACATTTCGGACCACATCGTCGACGGCCTTCGCGAAGTACTCAACATTACCAGTATTAAGACCTGCCATCGATATACGACCGTTCTTGGTCATGTATACGTGATGCTTCTCTTGGAGTGCTTTGACCTGGTTTTCATTGAGACCAGTGAAGCTGTACACGTTAGTATGTTTCGATCACATAAAGCATACTGGACTCACCTGAACATGCCGATTTGTGACGTGATATGATCCCAGTTTCCTGGCGTATCGAGTTTCTCAAGCTCGGCCTTCAATGCTTTTCTCATATCAATAATTCGTCCTGACATGGTTCTTAAGTCCTCCTCCCACTGCGCAAAGAGCTCCTTGTCATTGAGCACTTTGCTAGCAATACGTGCACCATAAGCTGGGGGATTCGAGATCTCGGATCTTTGCAGGATAGCAAGCTGAGAAGATATCCTCTTCAGCGCATCCTGAGCACCCGATGCCGGAGCCACTACCCAGTGGAAAGCACCAGCTCTTTGCCCGTAGAGACCAAAGTTCTTTGCGAATGACTGACAAACACATAGCTCGAATTCTTGTTCAACGAAGTGTCGTATTGCGTAATTGTCCTGTGACAAAGATCCAGTTGCAAACCCTTGGTAAGCACAATCGAGGAATGGGAAGAGGTCTCGTTCCTTCATGGCTGCGGCAATCTGCTTCCATTGGTCTTGTGTTGGATCTACACCAGTGGGATTGTGCGCACACGGATGTAGAACAATGACCGATCCCGATGGTGCTTGTTTGATCGTGGACATCATGCCATCGAAGTCCAACATCTTGGTCTTTTTGTCAAAGTATGGGTACGTCTTGATCTCATGCCCAACGTTGCTGAAGATCTGGTGGTGGTTTGCCCATGTTGGGTTTGACAAGTAGATTGTAGGTTTCTGCTTGCAAAACTTGGCCAAGAATAAAGCACCCAAATGCACAGCACCGGTACCCGACACTGTCTGGAACGACGCTGCTCTGCCCTCTTTGATAGCTGGGCTCTCTGGACCTAGTATGAGCTTCTGTGCAGCAGACGTAAACTCAGCTAGACCCGCGATGGGCAGATACTCATGGTTCAGATTTGGGTCGTTTCGGATCTCTTCGTCTGCCTGGAAGCATATTAGCGGATTTCGAGATGATCCGAAGCTGCTGACCTTACCTTCTTCACCACTGGCAATACCCATGGTTTAGCATTGTTGTCTCTGTATGCACCAATTCCAAGATCGACCTTCTTCTCGAAAGTGTCCCGCTTGTATGCTGCCATCAGTCCAAAAAGGGGATCCTCTGGGGCTTGCGGGCAAACATTCTCGTCGAACCTGCTCGCCGTCATCGTGCCTACAGAACCCATACTGAACGTCTGCTCTTTCAGCTGCGAAAGTCGTTCTTTTGCAGTGCTGTAGTGGCAAAGTTAGTAGGTTGCGGTGTTTGTGCCCGAATAAAAGTCGCGATGCAGTGATATGAAGGAATGCTCTTGCTTCTGAATTGTCATACGTGATTACAGGTCAGACCTACTTGTGAGACGGCGGTGAAGACATCGTACTGTTTCGCAGTTTGTTTGCACTTTGACCATGCACTTCCCGCCACGAACGCCGATATACTTCCTATCGCAGGCGGCGCGCTTCCCCAAACTATGGAGGAACCAAAACCGAGATCTGGGGCAGCGGATGCTTATATTCGTCCCTGCAGATTGGCTCAATGGGCATGTGAGTGCCACTTGACCGAGGCGTGGCGATTGAGCGCATGCCCAGGTGCTTGAATATCCTTTTGACCACGTTTACAAGCATAAAAATGGCTCGGGTCAAGACCGAGGACGTCTGTACAGGTCACAGTGCAGAAGAGCCTGATGTCGCTATGTAGACCACAATGTAGAACACTTTTCCCACAAGTGCTGAGAAGACATTATACCAAACCACATCTGCTCTTTATCCTCGCAATCAGAATATCAAATCCCAGACAACCAATCCCGCACACAAGTACAGCGTAACATGGTACATGTACTTTGGCCACCTCGTCTTCTCACTCGCCCTCTTCAGCTCCTTGTTACCTCTGGTCACATTTTCATCCGTTCTATCAGCATTCAATACAAGATCAGCAATCACATTGCCCTGCGTCTCCAGATTCTGCGCAATAGTTGTCTGCAGCGATTGAATCTCCATCAAACTCTTTTCAGTCTGCGTGACCTGCGTCAAGGTATCATTATAGTGCTTCATCAAGCTGTCGTTCTCTTCCTCGAAAAGCTGCAACTGCTCAGGCGTGAGCTCTGGTCCAGCAGCACCACCGTTAACATCAAGGGCAGGATTATACGTGTCGTGCGCTAGTGTGTCGATGTTTGATTCCGCAAGGTCGTCATACGCAGACGATAACCTGATATTGCGATTTCTGGCGTCGGACAGCGAGCTTTTAAGTTTCTCTTCTTCACGCTCCGTTCGTATTCGCACCATCTCCTCGACGTTCTTGAAGGATAGTTTATACCAATGGTTCAGGTGCTCGAGTACACCTCTTCGAAACTGGTCTATCGTCCATTCGCGATTCTCCTCGTCGATTTGCTCATCTGACTTTCCAGCCTGGCCACTTTCATCGCTGCCAGCTGCCCAACGCATGAGAAAATTGCTAGACTTGCCATAACTTTGCTGCAATCTCCTCTGTGCCGTCTCATGCCGCAGGTTACAAGCCTGATTTAGGGCGGATATACTTGCGCCAATATCTCGTAAGTAGCTGTTGCACTGTCTGTCGATATCTTCGCGCTGTGTGTCCGTCACGTATGCTGGGATTGGGCCAAAACGTGATTTTGAATCTGATGCGACTCGAGCATGTTTCTGATTGCGTCTTGGAGGAGGGGCAGTCGATAGATACGGCACACGTATAGCTTTGGCCCAACCGACCAGCTCTTTTATAGAATTGTTCTATCGCACGATCAGACTCTGCGATGACAGATTGCTACTGCTCACGTACTATTTGTCTGGCTTCCGAGAGGAACGAGTCTAGTGTTTGGAAGGATATTGGACCTGATATCAGCTCACAATTATGTGGTTTCAGTAGGTCTGACACAACAAGAGTCTGGTTGGGCATCTCGTAGCAAGACAAATAGCATCAAGCACGAGAGATCACCTCAACCTTCTTGATGTGCTGCGGTCTGGAGCAATTGATATAAAACAAGATACGAGAGGACAGAGTGACGCAAGTTTGGAGTGCATCAAACCATGAACATTTAGGCGTGCCATAGACGACTCTCCGGTGCTATGGGGGCTACTCAAGTACTAAAGGTTTCCTCGATCAGGCCTGTGGTTTAGGTGGTGGGACTCTTGCAGTGTTCAAATCGATATGCATTGATTCATTTCGTCTCACCACAACGAAACTTTCTTCTTCTTCCCTCACACAGGCTACGGATCACTAACATGAATAATGACCTTGCCCATGGTCGCTCGCCACCTCTTCTCGCACTCTCTGAATGCGTCCACCGTGTTCTCTAAGCTATAGATCTGGTGATGACACGACGCTAGCAATTGACCCCCATCAATCAGCTTGAGGAGAAGCTCAAGTTGTGCGGTATTGGGTCTCACGATGAAGAAATGAAATCGGTCCCCCAGGTGCTGAAGCTCTCTAGGCGTCAGTCCTGGTGATGTATTGACATGATCTTTATCTGCTGCTGGACTCAATGGCGCGGTAATGCTGATTACCTTTCCATTTGCTGTCAGAAGTGCTGATTCGAGCCTGTGATGGTCGCCAGGCATGAGTTTGTGATTTGCGAGTAACATTTCGCGCACTGTACCGCCTGTAAGTTCGAGGACCAAGTCGAATGGACCATGTTGATTAACAGTCTCGTTGACTTCTGATGAGATGCCGACAGCGTCCAGTCCAAGGTGACTTAGGAGCTCAGTCTGGTTGGGACTGCAGATTGCTGTGATGTGCAACGATTGTGCCGAGCGTGCATAGTGTGCAAGCTGAACGGCCAGCAAACCTACCGCACCGGATGCGCCCGTGATCATCACTTTCAACGGTTGTACGCCGTGATTGGTTGCGGGAGATCGTAACAGGCCTCCTTTATCAAAAAGGGCTTGGTACGCAGTCAGACCAGCCGTAGGTATTGCCGCCAGCGAATCAAGGTACGTGACTTGATCTCCGTTCGTTGATGCACAGGTATAGCCCTTGGGTGTGTTGACATCCACTGATAGGTCATCGATCTTGCAGATTTCGTTCTCGTATGCAATCACAAACTCTGCCGCAGCTCCATTCCGATCGAAGTCGATGAGGCCATATACGAAGTCACCAGGCTTGTATTTCGCGGGATCTGTGCAACAGCTGATTACTTGACCCACTACGTCGTGTCCGGGGATTGGGCCTTGACCAATCCTCTTCTTCATATCTGTTGTCTCGGTCCAATTGAGCTCGCCTCGTGTCGGCGAAGTCGCAGTTACCCTGAGCTTGTAGCAGGGCTTCTCAAATCCATAATGTTCATGAGGTGGCCAAGATGGTTCCGGAAACTCATTGCAAAAGATCAGGTTCTCAGGACTGGCCTTTGAGGTGGATGCAGTTTCACTACCATTATCATTCTTTGGCAGTTTCAGGTACCAGGCACGCATTGTGTGTAGATGTGTATGAAGTGCGTGACTGAACAGAGAAGAACAGGTCTTTAAAGGTATTGTAAATGTCATGAACCTGCAAAATGGCAGTCACGATGCAGCCATATCCCTATGCACTTGCCTAAAACGGTAGTAGTTTCGAGTTTGCAGTCATGAATTGATTAGGAATCGAATCGAAAACAAATCAACAGAGAAACTATGACGAACAAATGCAAGTCGTACTGAAGCAAGTTCAGGACGAAGAAACGTGTTCAGAACAGCTTAATTCATGGTATAGAAATCATGTTATTTCTGAAACCGTTTCAAAAGGTTTAAACTCGCCTAGTTGCTGAACTTATCAGATACCTTGCTGCCGGTTTGCTTTTCGTAGAAGTCTGGCAGTGGTTAGTAAGGTGTCTTAACATTGGTACAGTAGATCACGTACTTCGTCCAGCATCCGTAATCTTCTCATTATTCTCTCGCGAGACATTGGCACCAAACCTCTTCTCGGCTGCGTCGAGACCCTGGATTGCATGGTCAGCATGAGTGACTCCTGTACCTGGTATCGGTTTACCTTGTCAACATAATCCTCGTTGCCAGCAGCACCAGAGCCATGGGCAGGTTGTTGTGCGCCAGTACTTGAGGAGCCAGAGTGGCTCATTGCCTCCTTTGCTTTGTTCAACAAGCCTGACATGTTGAAATGCTATTGTGGTTGGAATAAGGACAGAGATGAGTTCGCTTTCTGTAATTAGTGAGCAGTAATTAGTCGAGCGAGCAGATCATTCTATATACACTTATTCTCAAAACCAGGCACATCAATCAAACTTCGTTCAAGTTCAGGTTGCATCCCGTGGAATTGACGTAGCCACCCACGAAATGCTGGTACACTATGACGCCAACTTCGATTTATATGATGTGCATGTGCAAAACGGCATCTGCTCTGAAGTGATCACTGAAAGAAATCGAATCACGTACGAGCATTTCTGATCACAGTAGCCGTACTTCAGCTACTTTCGCAAGGGAGGCGGACATGTTGCTGCACACTCTGCAGCTTTGATGAAGCTTGAACTTTGGAATCGCCATGAATGGGTCAATCTAGACCTCAGGTGTGGCGCAGTATTGATACTACAGCTTGCACCGCCATAACGTGGGGCTGTCCAGCTCTATCAAGTAAGTAAAGCTAAGCCACGCATCTTCAGCGCGTCTGACCGTTTTGCACCATAGCCCGACTAAGATCCTGCCGTAGGCGAACGTCTTGCTCTTCTTCTGTATCGTCCGAAATCTGACCATCATTAACGTCTTCAGCATCGTCCATGTCCTCGTCCTCGTCCTCCACATCGACTTCAGCATAGCCATGAACGACACTCGGATTCCCTGGACCAGATGCTTCAATATCACCGACCGCATCGGCAGCAGCCTCAGCATCTAATCTGTCCTTTTCCAGCTTTTCAAGCCACAACTTCTTTCCTCTAGCTCGAGCTTGCTCAACGAGATGAGCTGGCATGGGTTGTCGTAACCATAAGCCGTGCTTGTTCAACTGTGCTTTAATTGCGTCATCAGTTGTGAACTTCTTATACTGATCAGGAATTTGACCATTCTCATCTGCGAACACAGATTCGCGAATCATATTATATGTGAGCGACGGTACATTCTTTTTGTTCTTCGCTGTATCGAAGCCTCCAGCCTTCTCTCTAGCGAGATGTTCTTTGACAAACGTAGTCAGGCGAGCAGTAAGCTCCTGAGGCCATTCAATCTTCCGTCCAGCATTGGTGTGCTTTACATCTGCGCTATTTTGCCTGCATGTGTAACTTACCGCACTTAGCGTCGTACCGAGAAAATTGGCGATCTGCTCAAAGGTATAATTGAGCTTACGCATAAGCAGGATATCTCGTCGCTCGTCTCGCGTCAAACGCCGCTTGTATGCTCGCTGCGGCGGAGCCTTACGCTTTCGTACACGTGTAGATCCATCCGGTAGCTTGACCAGATATTGGTCCGGATGCTCGAGGTTGTGTAGATCTCTTTTGAGTGCAAGGTCAATCTCAGGTGTCTTTTCTGTGCCTCTAGCTTCGGCCTCAGCCTGCGCTTTTCGATATGCTTCTAGCTTTTCTGCCGCATATTTAGTGGGTAACCTCTGAGCGGGTACATAGACTGCACTAGGGGCCGGCCTGGGATTGTTGGCAAATGGCCTGTGACCGTCAGGCGTCACATATAGATGGGCATTGGGATGGTCGGGGTGACCTACAGCATACTCGTGATGTGATACCATTGCACCATGATGCCTGGGCTCTGGAGTCGCGCTCGTTTGGGACTGCCGAATTTGTGTTTGATTCTGTGTCTGTGCCAGAGCATTCTGCTCAGGTATTGGTGGTGCATCTGGATTCATCCAACTGTCTCTGCTTGGACGAGGTGGCTGCGGTGCTGGTGCGGGAAGTGGTATGAAAGGCTCGGCAGCTCTTAAGAAGCATCTAGGACACTGATTCATCAATATAGGCATGCCATGATATGGGGGATAAAATATAGCAGGACCAGGTAGTACAGGTGGTCCATACTGATGTGCTGTGTACGGAGGATGCCACGCAGCATGATTTGGGACAGCTGGAACTACATTAACTCCTTGTGAGATGGCTGAAATGGAAGGAGGAGGCTCAGAATGCTCTCTCTGAGCTTGCTCAAGCTGTGCTGCGAGACCATTTGGTTGCGCCGGCGTATGTGCTGTTCGCCCTTGGTGATTGCTCACAGTGCCATTGTTCTGTGCTTCTAACGTGGTTGATAGGGAAGTCCCATCTGGACGAACTGCCTCAGGCGTGTCATGCGAGGACAAGTCAGTGTCTTCATTTGTGTTTGAATGATAGACTGACATCGTCAAGTTGCCCCTTGAATGATTGCAAAGTGCGAAAGAAATGGTTCCAGGTCGGAGATTCTGCAAGTTTGATTCGCCCATCTCCGCCGCAGATCGATGGTGGAACCAGACGAAGGGTATGTGTTCTATGGGTACTCGCATTCTTAAAAGCTTCGATTAAAGGAACAAATGGCTCTGGTCATTTCACACGAACTGTGCCAAATTTACACAAATCCTAGATGTAATGTTTCGATGTCGTTAACTGCCGTATGCACGAAGACGCTGGTATGACCAGCACGCGTTCTTGCCAGCATACCAGCGATGTTCCTCACCCGTCTATCACAATTACGTCGTTCGCACGACCAACTTGACTCCGAGGGAACTCTTCTGAGCCCTCAAGAGTCCACAAAACTACCAGTAAGACATATCCCGGGCATCTCATGGCACTGGTATCGACTTGTAGCAAAATCAAATCATGACTTGAATTGAAAGGTTGCCCAATAATCATTAATCTAAATAGCATGAAAGTCGCCTTCGCGCTGCACGCTCCACTCTGTCGTCTTCAATATTGGTGCTGTAGATTCTGCTGAGTTGTGGCTCTTGTGCGAAGGCTTTTCGTCAGCAGAGTTGCCTCTGAGATGACCCAAGAATCGTAATCTTTGGCTGCCACCAGCATCAGGTGTTTTGCTACGTTGGCTAATAAAACTCACTGGTCTCAGAAACGATCTTTCGTTTCCGCGTGTCTGGCTTTCTATGTCCTTGTAAGCTGCATCGCCCTTTCTCGCACCTGAAAGAGGTCGTGGTCTGGGTCTGAGACGCTTGCCGTCACGATCAGCATTGTGACTCCCACTGCTGTTCACATAGCCTGTCGATATGACGGTATCGACCTTTACAGTGGCACCAAGGTTTGAATCAAAGCTCCTCAGGAATGGTTTAATGTATGCAAAGCTCGCTGCGATTGTGGTATAATGAAGCACAGCTTGTGCCGAGATGTAAGTGTCTGTCAAAGCGAACAAAGTGTCACTCAACGAGTGGAGACCTTTCTGAAGGTAATAGAGTCGATAGACCGCCGGTATAATAACAGTAAGCCGTATCGAGAAGGCCATCAGAACCTTGATCTTCGCTGAGATCTTCATCTTGAGTATTGCAATTATGCTTGCGAAAAGTGCGAAGATGAGCACTTCGATGAGAAGTCCTACGGTCTCGACTCCAGCCCATCTACTCAATAGCGACGAACAAGTTGTTGATGACGTGTCGAGCCACGGCGAATTTATGTTACATCGTGCTTCGACCACGAGAATTCCGGCCAAGCCCCAGCATCCAATGAAGACTGCTAGCACATAGCAAGCGATCACGAACTTGCGGATGGGCGTAAGTTGTGTCAGAAGAGGTAAAGCCGCGCCCTTAGCGACGGCTAAGGTGATGACATAGAAAAGATCTGTCGCCCAGAGAGCCTAGAGCACTATCAGTTGAGAGCTATGATTCAATGGTCCAATAAGACTTACCTTTAGGACTTCGTTGATATCATCAGGATGCAAACTCTCTGTACGTTTGCCAAAACCATGTTTGACAGCGATGAGCATGCAAGAAGATGTGCAAAATGCGAAGATCGAAGCGAATACCACAAGGATTTCCTCAAGGCCTATCGTTCTTTTGACATGGAGCTTGCTGACAACTCTGATAACAAGAGTGAGGGCTGTCCAGGATGTTCCCACAGCTGTTGTTATCACAACCAGTGCTGCCTTATTGTTGGAGTCGATAATAAGGCGAGGCCCATCTGGTGCTTGGGACATTGATCAGGTATCTGTTACATAAGTCGATAGAGCTTTGTGTGCATGCATGGACCAGTATAAGCTCGACCGGTAGTGTCGCGATCGTTGTTTTCGGCTTTGTATTCACATTCGCACTGGAAAGTGTAAGAGGCTAGACATGCATACAAGGCATAGGAAGCACGGAAAATAGGGCCGGACGAACACCTGAGTATATGACTTGTCCGTTGATCAAGCGTGCTAAGTCGTTCGCGGATCTTAGAGGAAGCCAGTTCTGCTAAGATCAGCTCTTTTGGCAATGTAGCACAACAACCGTTTGGTATGAGCTTAGGTACGAGGCAGAAGGTACTGCAAACGCGAGTCGGGGGTTTGACAGCACAGTACCACCTTCCAACCACTCTGAAGGGATACGGATGAAAGCAAGACGCAGATCAGCGCGTGGCACAAAGATCTGAAGCTCAGCTTCCGTGACACACGACTGATCTTCGTATGCATTGACGACAAGCACCCTCAATCTTGTTATTGGACAGATGGCGGGGCCAGGGATAAAAACACTCAACATTCTCGACAGGTTCCCGTCCTGAGCTTTGACATTATCAGCCCAGACGAATATTTTGTGGTCACCGTACCGAATGGAGCAATTATCGGAACGCAAGGGAGATAGTTTCAGCAGACGTTCCGTAGCCGAGAGTGGCTCTGCCAGCAGCCACGAACGCCTGTCTGCCAGAATATTGAAATTAAGACCAGTCTTGATCATGGTGAAAACAACGATCGGCTCATGGAAATATTGACTTGGTGGTGTATATGTGCTTGCTTTCGGAAAGACGTGAAGCTGTCAAAATAGGGACCAACCAACTCCAGACTACTAGTATTTGGCGTTTTTAGTCCAACCCCACCCACGGAATCGTGCCTATCGGGTCATTTCTCGAAGCATGCAAGGGTGTACATGTACACCTCATGCCAAAGCTTTGGCAGCAATGACAGCGGGTGGTCGGACATAACTCGACGTGTAGAGTCTATCATTCGTCTCTGTACCTCTAGCCACCATGAGAAGGAGCATAGACCTGGGCCATGAAAAGGTGTCAACTGCACCTCGAGGCAGGATATGGTTCTTCTTCAGCCAAGTTCTCGATTGCTAGCTCCAAGCGAAAGTGACAGGTTCAGGACCATCACTAGTTGTGTTCGACAAGCTCGCATAACTTGACAGAACACTTCAGGCTGTCAAACTACTGACATCTGGCTGAGAAATCGTTTAATTCTGGGGAAGCCGTTTTGGGAAGTCAGCTCCTCGGCATTGATCGAATAATCCTCTGATATAATTGTGCTACATGAGCATTGTGTTGCACAACAAGCTCGAAATTCACTTGATCAACGCAGTAATCTCAATCTTGTTACTAGAAGAGCAGTTCTTCGTTCAACCAACATGGACCAAAGTCCTCGCACCGATACAACATCTCTGGACAAAGCATCTGTGACAATACTGCATGCTCGAGAACCATGCGGCTCAGTAGATCGGTTGGATTGGAACGAGCTCGAGGATATGAACAAACATGGCGTCACCAACGACGAGATTGATATGCAAAGGATGGGCAAGAAACAGGAGTTTCGTCGCAATTTCAGGTATGGGACCACAGCGGCTTTGTCTCGGCTCGAGCGCGTCGAGCAGCGCCCGTCGAATGGTATTAATTCTTGTCAATAGGTTCCTAACCACGGTTGGCTTCACTTGTTGTGTGATGGGAACATGGGAGATTTTGTTGACCTCAAACTCTCAAGCCTTGCTGGCAGGAGGCTCTGCAGGTCTGTTCTGGAGTGTTTGCTGGGCATATGTCGGTCAGACATTCGTAGTGCTGTCATTGGCAGAAATGTCGTCCATGGCGCCGACAGGTAAGTCTTTTCCCAAACACGTATTGATGCTCTGGTCTCGTGGCTTGGACTGGGTCTCCAATCGCATCAAGGTTTCCGAGCTGACAGTCGATTAGCCGGAGGCCAGTATCACTGGGTCAGTGAATTCGCACCAGCAAAATACCAAAGGCTGTTGAGCTACCTTTCTGGATGGTTATCGACAATCTCATGGCAGTCAATCGTTGCACTAGACTGCTATCTGGTTGGTACAATCGTGCAAGGCCTCATCATTGTGAACGACGATTCTTATGTCTCGACGAAATGGCAAGCGACATTGCTCATCATTGCATTCTCGATTTGGATCACCCTGTTCAACATTTTCGGAGCAAAACATCTACCACTAGCAGAAGGTGTTTTTGTAACAGGTCATTTCTTCGCTTTCTTCCCAGTGGTAATTATACTTCTGGTATTGGCTACCAAAAGGTCCACGAAAGACGTCTTCACCCACTTTTCTGACAACGGCGCCGGATGGCCGAATCTTGCTTTGTCCACTCTCGTGGGTCAGGTCAGTGCCATCTTCTGTGTACTTGGCAGTGATAGTGTTGCACATATGGCAGAAGAAGTGCAAGAGTCCTCGACGGTTGTCCCGAGGGCGATGGTGTGGTCTTTCGCCGTTAACATACCTACCACGATCGGTTTGTTACTCACATATCTTTTCTGCTGTCCTAGCATCGAAGAAGCTGTTCAGCATAAATCAGGGTATCCATTCATCTACGTCTTTGAGCAAGCGACAGGCTCGAAGGGCGGCACTACTGGGTTGACGGTCGTCATCCTGTTACTCCTGATTATGATCACAATTAGTGCTGCAGCGAGTACTTCCCGACAGACCTTTGCCTTCGCCAGAGATCACGGTCTACCATTCTCTTCATGGCTTGGACAGGTAAGCACGTTTTGTTTCGTGGTAAAGATCGTAATGCTGACAGAATAAGGTTCATCCGAAGTGGCATGTTCCAGCTAACTCGATCATATTTACGTGCTGCTTCACTATAGTGATGAGTGTGATTAATCTCGGCAGCACCGCAGCATTCAACGCTATGCTGTCTCTAAGCTCGACTGCACTGATGGCCACATATATCATCTCGGTCGGCTGTGTGGCTCTTCGACGCCGGCGAAAGGAGGCCCTGCCGCATGCCAGATGGAGCTTGGGTAAGTTCGGCATGCCAGTAAACATCATTGCGTTGACGTACTCGACGTGGAGCTTTTTCTGTGAGTTTAGTAACCCATTAGCATATCCATTTCTGACAAGCATTAGGGAGCTTCTGGCCAAATGCATATCACCCAACAGCCACAAGTATGAATTGGGCTTGCGTGCTCTTTCTTGGGCTCATGTGTATATCGGGCATTCTGTACGCAACACACGCGAAGCGTTACGAAGGTCCTGTCGCTCGAGTGCAGAAGTTTTAAGGCGTGGCATACTGAAGCCCGTGTCTGTATCGAGACCAACTGTGTATCAGTCAACGTCTCATTCGTTCAGCCTGTAAATTGTACTGCCAGATCGCAAAAGAAGATATTAGACAGGTGGTCTTGCCACTCGGAATGAAAAAATACATATACAGACGTATGTCGTCCTCGCAAACTGCAACGGGCAAGTGTGATTGTCGACTACAACTCCTCAAGGCATGCAATAACAGGTGTAGACGAAGGTCTCAGGCATGATCGTAAATGTCCCTCTCAGCAGCTTGTCCCTGGCGACCAAGGTGGCTTAGCCTAATGGCTAGGGAAGGCTGTGAAGCTAACACACTGAAACTAATAATCACTTTTATTAGGTGCTTGTGCAGGTACCAGCTAGAATTTAGGGGCCCTCTCGATCGGTTGTGCTTTTCGATGGCGCCTAGCACAGAAGACGTGTCCTTTGTGGCTGTATGCAGTGCCTCGCTTTACCCGGCTTCGTTGTTGGCATGAAAGCAGCAAGGTGTAAAGTAATGAATGTGGCACCTGCGTGCCTGTCTACACATGTTCTGGCGGCTCCGCATACGGCTCTCTAATAAAATGTGGAGCTATGTACCACTGACTCCTATAGTTACGACTCGGACAGCAGATGCTGGGGAAGCTCGGTGCAGGCAGTTGTCTCGTGTTCTCCCAGACCTGCTTTCGAAGACACTCAACGCTTGGCTTCATATATCCGAGGTCAAGCTAATGTGCTTTACGTGACGGAAAACATGTATACACGCACCTCTCAGTATCTATGTTCCATGATCTGGACTTTCGTGCCAGATCGACTCTATCTATAGCTGACTTGAAAACATTTCAAAATGGGCTCCTATGTGCCTCCAGCTGACAACACAGCTCTGAAGTTGAAGATGCCACAGACTAGAGAATTCTTGGGAGGTGATCTTCTTGCTCAAAGTCTAGCTCAGCTAGGGACGAAGGTTGCGTTTGGCCTACATGGTGGCCATCTAGATGCGTTCTTGATGGGATGCTCGGATGCAAATATCAAGTTGATAGATACAAGGCACGAGACGGTAGCAGTCCAAGCAGCAGAAGGTTACGCGTAAGTTATTCTCGAAAACATATATTAGTACTCCTGCCTTGCAGAGGAGAGTTTGTGTTTGATCAGTACAGGTTAAGAAGCTGACCACTAAACAGGAAGGTCTCGGACCAAGTCGGTGTATGTTTCGTGACTGCCAACAGTGGGTAAGTTAGTGGAACGATACGTCTCCTCCATACTGAATGACAGCTTCTCAAACGGATTACCAGGTCTAGCCACAGCCTTCGCGGATCGATCCCAGATTTTCGTTATCACGTCGAGCCCACCACTACGAGATGCTGAGACAAATTGTTTGCAAGGCTTCCACGACCAGGTGGTTCTGGCCAAACCAATCACCAAATTTGCACATCGAGTAACCAACGTCGAAGAAATTCCTCGAATTGTGAGCTATGCCTGGCGGCAAGCAGTGGCTGGTGCACCAGGTCCAGTCTTGGTTGACTTTCCCATAGATGTTCTCTTTACTCCGCCACGACTTGAGCAAGTCTCATGGGGTGCGATTACTCGACCTTTGCCATACTCTGCTGCACCAGCACAGGAAGCGATTCGTGAAACACTTAATCTGTGGACACAAGCTAAACGCCCGGCAATTATTACCGGCACAGGCGCTCGAGGCAAGAATTTTGCTGCAGAGTTCTTGAGGCTAGCTGAAGCCACAAACACACCTGTCTTCTATAGCTCGAAATATGGTTCAGTAATTCCGCATGGGCATAAGTTGCGTGGCGGACCTGCTAGTCGACTCGCTCTGCTGTCAGTTATCAAGGAGCAGCCACCAGACCTTATCATCCTGCTTGGCGCACGGACAGGCTTTCTCTTAGGTGGTCGAGGTGGCGCTATCTTGCCAAATACTGGTTGCAAATTCATTCAGGTTGACACCGACGGAGGTGAGATAGGCAAAAGTCATGCCATTGATTGCGGGATTGTTTCGACATCACAGCATTTTGTCGAAGAGATGTTAGGTGCCATCAAAGATGCAAAATTTGCTAGCTCTTCCTCATGGGTGACTATCGCATCATCCCTGAAAGACGTCAAGGGCCCTGCGGATGATGAACCGGAGTATGTACCAGACGGACGTCCACACCCTATGCATGCATACAAGAAATTGTTTGAAGCAATCCCAAAAGGCTCAATCATCTGCGTTGACGGAGGTGAAGTAGGCCAATGGTCGATGGATCAGATCGAACATGCTCGCGCCAGCTTAGTCATGGTCTCAACAGGTTATCTAGGTAAGGCTTGTTTGTTCACAGAAGGATAGTACCTGACACTCTTCCAGGATTCTTAGGCAACGGCTGGGGCTATGCGTTGGGCGCTGCAGTTGCTGAGCCGTCCAAACTGGTTTTGAATCTGCACGGCGATGGCTCTGCCGGTTTTCACCTGCAAGAACTCGATACCTACGCCAGATTTGGCCTCAACATCCTGACCGTTATTGGGAACAACTATGCTTGGGGCATGTCGCAGGCAGGACAGGACTTGCTCTACGGCAACAATACTCCAGCAAGACAAGCCTCGTCGCTGAGTCCTAAAGCTGAATACGAAAAGGTCGCAGATGCCCTGGGCTGTGTTTCTGCAAAGATTGACAAGGTCGATCAGATCGAGTCTGTGGTAAAGGAGCTGATATCTGCCGACAAACCTGGACTGATTAACCTCATCGTCGCGAACAAACCCATACACCCCGTAACGAAATCGATGTTGAATACGGATGTATCAAAGGACTGGATTGTCGTGCCGTACTACGACAATATTCCGAGGCCATACTACCGTGTATGAGTTGTGAAGGCATCGTGGATATATGAGCTAGGAGGTTGCCCTCATTTGCTGCGAAGAGGATGTATGGTAAGACGAGATCGTCCAGTTGCCATCACATGATTCGAGATAACCTGGTTGTGTCACACCTGTGACCACCGCTGGAAAATCAAGGCGTATCTTCCCATGGGACGACGTTTGAAAAAACATTATTTGAGATCAAGCCTGACATTATTACTTTGTCTGAATATCTTCTGGCTTGGTGTAGAGGCTTGCTAGAGTTCGTGCCAAGTTCAATGAAATATGAGCCGCTTAGTAGTATCTGATCTCGTATTTTGAGCCGTAGCAAGCGCCAGAATTTTGGCTCATCCAGACGAGAGTAAGTATAAGGTATTGAGTGAAACAGGAGAGCTATATTATCCAGTGTTGCCCTTGAATTGGCGATTTCGCGAGCCATGAAGGCTCAAAGAAATGAATGGTGGATGAGGTGTTCAATAAATGGATGAACATTTAATAGACAAGCTTCAAATATGCGAGGATCGATGGTTGGACATTCACCTCGAATTCAACACGATACATATTGCCTGAACTAGCTAAACGTCGATATAGTCTCCAGGCTCAAGACCTTTCGTCCTCTGCGATCAGAGACTCTACAAATTCATCCAGCTGCACCCATTTAAACATATTTCCCCATTTGTTCCTAAAGTCATGCCTCTTGTATAACGAACTAGTGTTCATCCTAAAACTCACAAGCTCAACCATCCAACCTCGATTTAATGCCCGCTCAACCATGCGCAGGAACCCGTCCGAATATTCTGCTTCGGCTGCATCGCCAGTTGCAAGAACAATGGTGGAGGGTTTCTCTGCATCTAGTATAGAATGGGACATCTTCAGGTGTAGGATTTCGTCAACAGCTTGTTCGGACCACTTCGATACATTGTAATTGTACGCGGGTGTCTCGGAACCACTAGTTTCGCCGTGTGAATAGCCTGAGGAGGCGTAGCCACCGCCATTTTTCTTCGGTGTCTTACGCTTAGGTGTGGGTGTTTTGGTCTTATGCACTCGTTCGAGGATATTTGTTTCGTACCCGCAGGTTGCAGCTTGAACGACGGCTGAGGTACGATCTGAGCCAGAGAGTATGCGTTTTGCTGCTGGTCGACCTCTTTCGAGGACGAGCGACAAATTGTGAAAGTCCAGCGGAATCCTCTTTACCCTCGTGTCGAGAGAGACACCTCGGACTGCCTTCAAACAGTCGTGGAACCCAATTGAGATATTCGACATGTCTATGAAAACGTGGACGCCGATGGGTGAGGTGTTCAGAGGGCTGAAAGCCGGCTCTTGAAGACCTGAATTCTTGAGGTATTTCGCTTCAGTAGGAAAGTGCTGAGCCAGCTGATTGATCAGACTGATCTTGCGCAATCGTGGTGTGAGCCCGTCCTGAGCTGTGATGACCGTTTTAGAAGGTGTGGATATTGGTGCTGTCCACAAGAATGGATTGGACACTGGCCAATCTTTCTTACTGAGAGTTTTTAACCTGCTTGTTTCCTTCGGTGGCGAAGGTGATGTTGGAGGTGATACATCGCTTGGTCGAGGGCGTCCTAGCAACGAAGCTATGACTCCCCGTCGATCCGGTGAATGTCTCAGCGCTTCCAGTTCATCGCCAGCCTCGTCCGAAGATGCAGTATCAACCCAAATCTCAAGTGCTGCTTGATCCTCGACGGCTTTGAGCTCTCTTTCACGTGCACGCGCTCTCCTGGCGGCACGTTTTCGCGTGCGTAGATTCGACGAACAGATAACTTCTGGTTCGATATTGTCTTCCAGGTCAGCGCCATCTGTCTCATCGCGCCACTTTACACCCTTCACGAGCTGAGCAAACTCATTGACTGCGTTTGTGTCGGCATCTGAGTGAGGCAGAGTCTCTGGATCTAAATAACTGCCATTTTGAAGGGACTCGAGCTCTTTCCAAAGATCAGAGAAGTCACCGAGAGTACCAACACCAGCCTGCTCGACTGGTTCGAACGAAGTCAGAGGTGGCGGTGGCGCTATTGGTTGTGAAGCTGTAGCGTCGCTCTTGAGCAGTTCAATTGCAGCCGACAGGCTCCATATCGAGTCGCTCTCAAGTATTTGGGCTGCGCCCATAAGACTTTGTGCCAGAGTTGCTATCTTGGCCAATGTCTTTCTGTTGAAACTAAGAGGGTATATGTGGTCCGAAATATGCGTGGTTAAGTGCTGTAAGCATTGTCGACTAGGGTTATGGCAGAGGAGAGTAGATGGAGTGCTCGCAACTATGACCCAGATAGATCACAAGCAAATAGCACAAGTATGATGGTAGCAGTAGAAGCAGGACCCTGCAATCATAGGACCACTGGTAAGTCATAGATCTGGATCGATGCGATGAGTCTACGCCACGATCGGGATCTCGGTGGGCTTTCAGGGCCTTGGAGCACCAAGAGTGGCCGATCATACATATATTTAATGGCCTAGGGGGCGGACAGACCTTGTGCTTCAATACAGTTACTGTTCTTTATGTGAAAACGACATCATCATTCTGGTTGAGAGCTTTGTCGCTCTGTACCAGATCCTGCTCTAAGTGCACTCTACGCTTGAACGTCAGAAGTATCTTCATCTCAAATTAATACCCAAATGCCTGCCCGATCTTCAGTTCCTTTTGTCTTGGCTCTAGTAGTAATTGACCCCTGCATTTCTTGGCGATAAATCCTTCATTCTGAGCACCCTTCACGAAGATAGGCCGACCCCTCAACCAGGTTTCCTCAACCATGCCATTCATCGTCTTGCCCTGGTAGGGCGAGCACTTGTTTCGGAACAGCATTGTGCTTGGTTGCACTATCCAGTCCTGCTCATCATCGAAGATGCAAAAGTCTGCATCGAGTCCAACAGCGATCCTGCCTTTTTGCTTCTCGAGTCCCACTTGCTGTGCTGTGTTGATACAGCACCATTCAACAAGGTTCAAGATAGTCTGATCGAGTTTGTCAGGTGATGTTAGACCACGTCGTGCCATCTCAGTCCATAGAATTGGCAGTCCCAGCCCCACAGATGAGATACCACCCCATGCTGAGAAAAAGTCACCTGACAGCTCGTCAAGTTGTTCTCTTGGTACTTTGTTCTTGACAGGAGAACAATGTCCTGGAATATGAGGTGGCAACAGCTTGAGATCCGGCGTGCATGGCGAGTGATCTGATACTATAGTCTTGATGACGCCCTCATTCGCATGTTCAAGAAGTTCAGTCCATAATTTATCCTGGTTGCATTGGTTCCGGATTGGCGGACAACATTTGTGCCTTGTATCCCCGTCCATGATCCGTTCTGCCGCTAGTGAGAGATAGTGGGGACATGTCTCTGCCGTGATCTTGATACCCTGCTCTCGTGCTTTTCGAAGAAGTGGTATGCCTTCCATGGCCGAGAGGTGGACGATATGAAGCGCTAGATTTGGGGCTAGATGTGCCATTGACAGAATCTCCTCGATCGCATATGTCTCGAATGCTGGTGGTCGTGACTGCAAGAACGTGCTGTAGGCGTTCAAGGCACCTCTTGGAGCGAGTGGTGGTAGCGAAACCTGCACGTCCTCACCAACAGAATCTGCTACCGGTGGTAGCATTTCCGCGTGAAACATCACAGTGGTTGGCTCATCGGCTAACTCGGCGAAGACCTTTGCAATATCGGAAGCGGAAACAGCTGGAAACTCTTCGACGCCGCTATCAATGAGAAAGCCCTTGAAGCCACGTACACCTTCGGCGACAAGAGGTCGCAGTTCATGGGCATTACCAGGAATGATGCCGCCATAGAAGGCTACATCCACCCAACATTTACCCCGGGCTGCCTTAATCTTCTCATGGAGATTGGCCACTGTCGTCGTAGGTGGAATTGCGTTCAACGGCATGTCAACGACGGTCGTCACGCCACCAAATGCCGCAGCCTGAGTGCCGGTATAAAAACCTTCCCATTCTGTTCGACCGGGCTCATTCAGATGCACATGAGCGTCTACCAGCCCTGGCAGAATTATCTGTGGTGAGTAGTCCCTGTAAGGTGTGCCTAATGGAAAGTCCGTTGCCGCAAGTACAGAATCGAAGATGCTCGATATCTTGCCAGTCGCATTGTCTATCACGATAGTTCCAGCTGTAATGTGCTTGCGCCGAACGATCCTCGAAGAAGCGATAGCACTGATTGGGCTATGACTGGCGTCTATTGAGCCATTGAAAGGTGACCTTGGTGGAGTAGGATAAGGATGTATGGCATCTGTAGACATGATTAGATACCTCACAGCAGCCGAATAATATGGTCAATGTCAAGTGATCAGCAGTTTCTTTGGATGCGCAGCAATAACACAAAGAGAAGCAGTAGTAACTAAGTCTTAGCATGTGAAGTTCGACGTGAGACGGCTATCAACCATAGATAAGCAGGAATGCACGGATGCGGTAATAGCACAGGACAAGACAAAGGAGGTCAAACGGGGCGAATAGTATCTCGTTTGACGGTCTCTTACCGAGCTGGTCGTGGATATTCAGGACTGAGTCCACATACATCGGGCTACCATGATCGAGACATGAATATGCGTACCCCAGAGTCCCGAAGCACAAGCTCAGGAAGGACACGAATGGACTGAGCGATAAACATCTCGGGGTCGGGTATCGCGGCTCTATGTCGAAATGCGAAAATAGAAAGCTGAGATATTGGAAGCTGCAATGTAATTGGTGAGATTCGGTTGGGAAGAGGTCGACAAGAAGGTGGTAGATACCGCAGCATTACTCGATTGAACGTTTGTAAACCACTGATAAGACGCGCGGGAGAAGCCAGATTGGCCATAGCGTGGTCCTCAACGCCCACAAAGCCGCCAGATTCGAATAGGTTAGCCCCGGCAGCGAATGTCCCCGAAAATAAGCTCTGATTACTCGATAGCAAAGACCTGATACCTTGCTATCGAGTAAGAAAAACTGAAACGTACCAGTCGCGAGACTGCAACTCCGTCAAAGACCCAGAGTCATGTTGCGTAGACTGACACTTTGTGAATAGACTTTCGCCAAAAATCCAGACTCAACTGCAGGTCGCAGCTCATGATTTGAGTATTGCACGGCTGGCCGAAGCTCAGCGGCGACCTCCGTCCGTGCTGTGACTGTCTTGTTAAGCTTCACAGTATTGTTCAGTAACAACTTCATGGTGCTAGAGCCGATTATACGACCCGGGAGAACGATTTCATGCACTCCAAGTAAATGGCAGTCTTTGAAATATGTACGAGTCATAAAACTGTCTGAAAGATTGCGTCTTAGCCGAGTCCATATTGAGGCGCAGGGCTAATTCAGTTGTGATCGAGTAATGGTTTCCAAAGAGAAACCGTTGATTGTAAAGTCCTTCGATCGCCGAGCGAGAAGCCCTCGGCTCATAGCTCATGAACCATCGTGCACCAGATTACATTGCCTGCACTGTTGCAGGCTGCACACGAACCCCTTACTTGGTCATCGACCTGTAATTATATCGAGGTGTATGTTCGAGGACGTTTGTAGGCACTTGCACCGGCCATGGCCAGGAGCAATGTTCTGCTTGCCTGATATCTGTTCAAGTGCTTTCTTCAATCTAGCCATATTAGACATACGAACAAGAAATCAAGTTCAAAGAATGCAAGGGCAAAAGCACTGTAGGTGAACTTTGTGGAACGCTGTTCTTTCGTAGGTCCCCAGGTCAAATGTTAAAAGGTCATGGTCATTAACAGTCGAAGTGTCGTACCCGTGCCTGTGATGCTCATCGACCAGACACACTGCGAATTTTAGAATTCGTGAAGATCATGATCTGCATATTGATAGCGCAATGGACGTATCTTAAGGGCATTGACGTTGATGATGTCGTCAAATGCAGGAGCAGCAGCAGCATGGTCAGGTGCAACCTGAAGGAAGCCAGGCATCACATGGGCTCCTGCTCTGGAAAATTAGGCGCCAAAGCGGAGCCAGATCTCTGTAGACCGCAAAAAGCCTGAGATGCTTGAGTTGTGGTAGATAATGCCGATTTAACCTCTCAACGGCACGACAGCTCGTTATGGCTGACAGTGATCTCAGGGTGAGTAATAGCCTACTGAAACTATTTGAAGTCATTAACACTTTTGCAGGCATTTCTCCAGCAGCAGGCAAGGAGCCTTGACAGCTTGCTGGCCTTGACACCCGCGAAGAATATATTTGGAGAGGATGTCAGCGATCAATGGAAGCGTAAAAAGCAGACGCCCGAGGAAAAGAGAGCAGCGAAGAAGGCGAAATTGGATCCCGTAAATTGGAAAACCGTCAAAGATGTCTATGACGAGCGTAGTGCAGCCGCGGCGAAAAAGAGAAAACGTGAAGTAGGTGAAGATGTAGATGGAGAGCAAGCTCAGAACGTGGTCGACCAATTGCATCCTACAGCGAAAAGGCAGAAGAAGGTCGAGAAGGTGCCTTTGCCTATCGAGGCCATAGGTGAACGACCACTGGAAGAAGTGATGAATAAGAATTCTAAGAAGCGACACAAAAAGAGACAAAGTCAGAAGACAAGGAATGCAGAGTTGCGAGAGCAGAAGGAAGAGGCGAAGGCAGAGCGCAAGGCTAAACGTGAGTTGGATGGCAAGCAAACGCCACAATCATTAAAGAAGCAGAAAATTGATGATGATCGGCACAAAAAGACTCAAGATAGAAAGGACACGAAAGCAACGTCAACAGAGGACAAGACCTCGACTTCGAAACAGTCGAGATCTTTAGCTGCACGGGTCCGGCCTGAGGATGAGGACATCGAGGAAGACAACAACGAAACTGATGAGGACCATTCAATGCCAGATGTTCTTTCAGATGCTGAAGAAGAGCAAGAACCAATGGTACCTGTAGCGCAAGAAGTCGCCGATGAGTCGGAGTTACACGTGGAGCAGGATAACGACGATGTGTCTCAAGATGGCTGGGAAGATGCAAGTGAGCAGCAAGCCGCTTCTACAGCGAGCTCATCCGAAGGTATACCAGAGATATTATCTCCGCCGCACGACTCAGCATCGTCTTCGGTATCGTCTGTACAGCTACTGCAAGCGAAGCAAAATGTACCTGGGCAGACTGAAGCGCAGTTTGCCCCATCTCAGCCAACACAGTCAGAAGCAGACAGGGAAGCTGCCCGACAACGCTTACAACAACAAATCTCTCAATTTAGGTCACAGCGCAAAGCAGATGATAAACCTATAAGATCAAGAGCTGATCTGCTTGAACAACGACGAAGGAAAGAACAAGAGCGAAAAGCTGCAAAGAAGGAGCAGCGTAAGAAGGAAAAAGAAGAAGAAGCACGACGCCAGGACCAAGAAATAGCTAGACGTTTCTCACCTGGTGGTTCAGGCTCTCTTCTAGCATCACCTAGATCACCCATGACTGAAGATGGCTCGAATGCGTTCTCGTTCGGCAGAATTGCATTTGAAGATGGCACACAATTCGATCCCTCGAGTGGAGCTGCAGCTGCCCAAAAGAAGCACAAAGGTCCTGCTGATATCGCTTCGGCCCTCAAAGTTGCACAGGCCAAAGAAGCCAGAGTTACTGGTCTTGATGAGCAGAAAAAAGCTGATATCGCGGACAAGGACATGTGGCTCAATGCCCGCAAGCGAGCTCATGGCGAACGCGTCAAGGATGATGCATCACTTCTGAAGAAAGCACTAAAAAGACAGGAGAAGCAGAAATCGAAGAGCGAGAAGGAATGGGACAACCGCATTGAAGGTGTTCGCTCGTCCCAAGAAGCCAAGCAGAAGAAACGTACTGAGAATCTACAAAAGAGAAAGGACGAGAAGCACTCGAAGAACAGTGGCTCGAAGAAGATCAAGAGGCCAGGTTTCGAAGGTAGCTTCAGAGGTCGTACTGGCAAGGGCAAGAAGAAATAGATACTGCGTTAAACGAAGATAATCAAAACCATGATGCTGTCGGGAATTGTCTGCCGTTGCTCGTTCGAAGCACATGCTAACGCATCTAGCTCGAAGGAGGAGCTTCTGGTGGAGACTAATGCATCGACAGCTCCTGCCCAAATCACAGGAAGCCGATATGAGTCCGGTACAAGAAGCAAGATTGTGCGTCAAATACGGCAAATTGTGGGTCGATCTCGCTCCGGTACGCCTTGCAGAAGCTTGCTTCTAGCGTGCCAATTGGACAAGGCAGATCAAAATAGTAGTGTTGTACTCGAACTATTTCGTGCATGATCGCTCATTTAGACTCCAGTAATTTCTTCCACGTCAAGAATACCTTGTCAGGCTGTATGTACAATTACTGACAGCCCCGAAGTGCCATGGCCTCCTGCGCTAAGCGCATTGTTCCCTCGACAGCCACCGCCGCTTTCCCTTGCTATACCTGTGGCCTACAAAGATCGACTCCAACGCCAGCTGAAAGGTCGTCACGCGCGACGACCTCTACTAATGAGCCCTGCTTAGGTCAAAGATATCTTTGATGGATTACAGGCTAACATGCTCTTCCAGAAGCTTTCCCCATGAGTCAATTATTGTTTTGGACCCAACACTTCTTGGCTTACCAATTAGCATCTCTGGTAAAGCATCGGACTAGGTCACCGATAGCCATGTCCTACCCTTGACTCGTCTATGCTGCTTCCGCGAGCAAGTCTTCCTCGAAGTGGGCAATGTCATGACATAGCTTCGCCAGCATATGGAGGTCGTGACTTCTGATAGTGGCTGCTAGCGAGGAAGGCACAAGCCCTGCAGCTCCCCACTTTTCAGCCTGATGAACTTCATCATCGTGAACGACTACTTTCTGCCGCTCTATCCTATGATACCCTGGTTCCGTTCCTTGTATGATTACATGCTTATTGTCACCGCTATCAATACCCATTAGCACAACTTTGATCACAAGCGTCTCCCAGAAACTGCTTTACCTTCACGAACATGTTCAGGATATAGTGTATCAATACCTTAGACCCTCCGTTATGGAAGAAGCAATCACGGCACAGCAAGCAACAGTGAAAAACACGGACAGTGACCAGCGGCCTATGAGCATACCTGACACCTATATCACCGCCGAAGGTTGGCAAGCCAGTCCAATACCAACTTTGCTCGAGAATGTGCCCGAAGAAACTATTGTCAGTGAGCAGCTTCGAAGAATCCTGATATGGTCCTTGCAACGTCGAGCTACCACAAAAGCTGCTGAACGGGGAGATCCAGGATCGACTCAGGACAATCAGGCTCCATCGCTCGTCCAAACTTCGATCGAGCTTCAGCCAACTGAACAAGAAACCGATCGTCCTCGGAATGATACTAGTGACCTTGCGAGTTTGCGCTCGTCGATTCCATCTCATCGAACCCTGCGGCTTCGTTCCAGGCTGAAGCAGCTGCGACAGGATGTAGCCGTCAAAGTTGCGTCGAAGAGTCAGAAGACTACTGCTTCTCAAAATGTCAATGTCACTGTTCAGCGGATCGTCGCACGTGGAGAATGCATTAGCTGTTTCGATGACTTCGATAGAACAGAGCTGATCAGACTCAGCTGTTCTCACGACTACTGCAAAGCGTGTCTGAAAGAGGTTGTCCTTAATGCCGTCTCTACTGAGTCTGCATTCCCACCAAAGTGCTGTTTGACGGAAATTCCGCTTTCAACACTTCTTGCTTGCCTAGACACGAAGCAAAGAGAGGACTACAAGGAGAAAGCGGCTGAATATGCTATACCAGCCGGTCATCGTTGGTATTGTCCAGAGCCAAAGTGTAGCAAATGGATCAAACCTGAAAAGCTGCACCGCAAACGTCGTTCTCATCAAACGTGCCCTCATTGCAGCACAAAAATCTGCAGTATGTGTCGGAGCTTAGCACACGACCAGAGCCAAGACTGTCCTCAAGACTTCGGATTGGAGAGCACTCTCGAGGTCGCAGAAGCAGAGGGGTGGCGAAGATGCTACAGCTGCCGAACAATGGTCGAGCTCACGATTGGCTGCCGCCATATCACATGTAAATGTGGAGCTGAGTTCTGCTATGTCTGCAATGCACGATGGAGGACATGTAGTTGTACTGAATCTGATAAAGATCGTCGACTGCAAGAGTTAAGAACACTACGCCAGCAACGAGAGCAGCAAGACCGAGAAGAACAGCAACGACAAGAGGAAGAGGATGCTACAGCACGAGCAGAGGCTGCAGAATTCGCGGAAGTCCTCAGACAGATCGAAGCCTTCGAGCAGGAAGAAGCCGCACGTCGAGCTGAAGAAGAGCGAATAGCGAGGCTCGAGGAGGAGCTCGCTTTGGCACGACTTGAGGAAGAGAGGCTGCTTGAGGAGATCGCTAGACGTGATGCAGAAGAAGAAGCTGAAAGACAGCTACAACAGATCCTGCTTGACTCGTCGAAGGAAGAGTGCGACAACATGTCGAGATCTTTGCAAGAGATCGTTGACTTTCAAAAGCAATCACTCACATCTACACACGGCATGGCAGAGCAGACACTCATGCAGGATCAGCACCAACAAACAGCTGCGGTCATAGCTGAGAATGCAACATTGCTTTCTTGGCTCAAAGAAAACGTGGCGAAGCGGCAACGACGTATACGGCAGAGACATAGCGAGGACTGGCAGAAGTTGACACAGCAGACAGAGGAAATGGAAGACGAAATGTTCATGCAGATGACCATGTATTTGCGAGACAAGCCAAACAGAGAACAGCGAGAAAAGAAGATGCGAGACACTTTTACTAAACAGCAGGTCGAGAAACAGGAAGAACTTACCGCCAGACACGCTACCGAGCTTAAGCAGTTCGAAAGAACCAGCGAGTACGAGTTTGCAGGCTTACGGTTGGCGTCAGACACGAAAAAGACAGCACTAAAGGACGAATTCGAGGTAGCGTACGTTCAGTTGGGTAAGCGGATAGGCTGCGAACGCAAATGGCTGGAGATAATCAGCGCTCGAAGGACAGCCATGCTGCAAAAGCATAAACAGCTCGTGATTGAGCAGGTAGAAGCAGGGCATGAGCCTGTCGGACTAGTGGAAGAGCTTACGCAGCATATTGAACCTCTCCCGCTCGAGACGGCAGCTGAAGGAGAGAACCATGATCAGGAACGAAAAAATCATGTGACTGGAATAAGCGAGCTTGAGGACAGCACTACACCAGTGCAACGACCACAAGCACTAGAGACTGCAGACCTGTACGGACCGTCCACTGACTTTCTGGATGCGCCAGCCGTCGAGTCACAGGCTGCCTATATGCAGGCGCGAGTGGAAGCAAACATTGCTCAGAAGCTACCTAGAAAGACAATCCCCGGAACGTTTCCCTCTATGGAAGCAGGTCCAAGTAATGCAAGACCGCCTTTAATCGTCCCCAGCACGACAGTATCAAGTCGAAAGAGCAGCAAATCATCAAGTGGTGCCGCAATCTCAATGGCTGGCATGACAGCGATGTCCTTCATGGTGCCTACGAGACCACCAATACCTATATCGAATGCCTCATCTTCAGATTCAGAACCAAGCACAAGTCAGCGATCAAGCACAGCCACAAACGAGAGCACAAGTACAAGTGCGACCAGCCCAAGTATTGCGAGCCTGGCCCCGAACCCCGCAGATCAGCTCAGAGGAGCTTCCACTGCACTGACGTTATCAAGGACAGACTCGATCGTGCTGCATAGAGGCTTGCTCGAGACCGTTGCTGCAGAAACTCTTGCAAACCGCACGTCATTTCAGCAAGAAACAGAGGCGGCGGAGAAGGCCAACAAATCTAAGAAGACCAGTAAGTTTGGAGGCATGTTCAGGAGGAAAGAGCTGTCCGAAGATGAGATTCGACGCAAAATGGCTAGATTGGGCGCCGGAGATGGTGCTGGTCGGGGCGCAGCATGGTGAAAGTGTTTGCATGGGTTTCGTTCAGATTCGTCACTGTGTCGTCCTAGGTCTGGTAGCTTTTGTCTGCGGCTTATTTCCTGGTTTGTAGTTTGGTCCCTGATAATCTATCTATCCTCAATATCGATCGATCGAGCTGAATTCACCCGCAGCATATTGTCCATGTTTCGCTAGACCTTACAGACAAAATTGATCCTTCACAGCCTTCTAAGCGGCTTAATCCTTCCTTGGACCTCGTTCAGCAGCCACAATCTGAGGCGCACTCTCTAAAGCCTTTTGACTCGTCTGTGCGCTCGGCGTAGACCCAACAACACCCATCCTCTCAGAATCAGGCTTTCCGGAAAAGGTTCTGCCTTGTGTGTTGCTCATAGGCGCTTTCACAACCGGCCTCTTATAGTACGGATCTTCCTGACTCAATCTGATATTCCGTAGAGTCTTATCAACTTCACCAGCCGGCGCATCTGCAATCTCATTGATTTGTTCACTGGTCAAAATCTCATTGACTCTATTCGCTCGGCTCTGGAGGAGCACTGTAGTCGGTCCCTCGAATCGCAGGAAGAGTCTGTCACCCCATATCGTCCTTCTTGACCACGTTTTAACACGCAAGGAAATGCCTTGTAGGAACTTATACGTATTGCTCGTCTTAATCGCGCGCACGAGGCGACTATCCGGGAACCAGTTGCCAAGCTGTAATGGGATCTGAAATCGTGGTTGACTCGAGCGGAATCTGAATGGGGTGGGCGTAGGACAATTCGTGGTTGTATATGCTAGGATATTGCTTGGATGCGCGATGTAGCTCTCACCTTGTGCGAGATCAAGTGCAAAAGTATGCCCACTTGCTTGCAAAGCGACCAAGCCGCGTCCGGTGACCGCACTCGTACCCCAGAATGTCAAACTTAGCTTCGAGGAAATCGTCGGCGTGACACTAAGATTTGAGCCGGTCCATGCTAGCAGAGCGGCGCGTTGAGCGAGTTTCCAGTCTTGTGTGCCGTCGAGCTGGAGTATTGAGAGTGTCGTGTTCGCACTTTTGGGAGTGATGAGCAGAGATATAGGCGTTGTCGAAGTTAAGCGTTGGTATAGGAATGGAATGCCGACCAGAGCTCGACGGACGGGGTTGAGCGTTCGTAGATTTGAGACAACTGTCGTGGGATCCCCAGAGAGACCTGTCAGTGTTCCGCGACGAGTATGTAGTGGTTGTGATGGTGATAGAGTTACTGATAAGAGGGAGTATGGTGTTCCCAGGACTTCGAATGTGGCGTCTGCACAGGTCAGTACAATAACATCAGAGAAGTAAGTCGAACACACCAGGACTTGAAGCGGAGGTCGAACTCGTTTTTACATCGATCGTGCTTGCTGGCGTTGATGGTGTCTGCTGTATCGAGATATACTTATATCCTCCAACTCGTCGGCCAGCGATTAGATGTGCTGGAATAGCCCATCTTCCTGGCTGTGTCAGAAGAGGTCGCAGACTGCGAGACGAGACTGGAGGCATAGCGAAGATGCCAGACCAGTTTCGTAGTGTCAAATACGAGAAAAGCTGCAACTGAGCTCCTGGTCAAATGCAGCTTCGAGCTCGTTGCCAAAAGATGCAGGCGCTAATGGTGCCTGAGGCATGATTGCATAGAATGCTAGGCCCGAATTGGCATAGCCTGCAGAAACACAATATTGCCTCATGGCTACGAACGACTGTATTCCCACGTGGCTTAAGCATTTAGAGCTGTACCAAGTCTTGAATGAGGTGTTGACAAGTTCCTGAGCAGTGACTTTGGGGTGTTGCTTTCATTTGTCGATGGTATTGGCAAGAGCGAGGGCTGGCTGATCGTGCCTGCTCTCCTAAATGATTACCTAAAGCCAACATGTTAGCTCGGGCGCTCACAACGCGATTATGTTCTACCAGTACGCTTTCGAGCCCCATTTTCAGTCAAAGAGCCGCTGGTCTCGGAATAGCTGTCACTAGTCAGCACCGTCACTTCTTCAGGAATTCTTTCAGAAGAGAACAGCAGACGAAACCAACCAAAGTCCCCGATGATGTGCCTGTTAGGGTCGAAACGTCAGAAGCATTCAAGCCGGAATCAGCTGAGAAGCCTCAGCCAGCTTCCCGCAATGCTGCAACCCCAGAAAACGTGAGTCTCGATGGTGGACAGACTGTGTCGAACAAGGAGCAGAGAAAGGTCGACCTGGCCATTATGCGAGAAATGGTTCGATACCTCTGGCCAAAAGGTGAGTTTGGCACGAAGCTCAGAGTAAGCACAGCACTTGCCTTTCTCGTTGGCGCCAAGATACTGAATGTGAACGTGCCGTTCTACTTCAAAAGTATCGTTGATTCCATGAACATCGACTTCATGGCTGTGGGCGGCACAGCTTGGACAGTGGCTGGCTCAATGATCATAGCTTATGGTGTTACAAGGATTGGCGCGACAATCTTCACAGAAGTCCGAAATGCTGTGTTTGCTAGTGTCGCACAAAAGGCAATTCGAAATGTGGCTCGTAATGTCTTTGCGCATCTACTCAGGCTCGACCTCAACTTCCATCTATCGAGACAGACGGGCGGCTTGACGAGAGCTCTTGATAGGGGTACGAAAGGCATCAGCTTTTTACTCACGTCGATGCTGTTCCACATCTTTCCGACGGTGCTTGAGATATCTATGGTTTGTGGTATCTTGACGTACAATTATGGGTGGGCTTTTGCGGGTGTGACTGCTGCTACCATGGTAGCATATAGCGCCTTCACAATCACGACCACAAGCTGGAGAACGAAATTCAGGAGACAAGCAAATGCAGCCGATAATCAAGGCGCGACTGTGGCGGTCGACACTTTGATCAACTATGAAGCTGTCAAGTACTTCAACAATGAGAAATACGAGGTAAATCGGTACGATCAAGCACTGAAGAAGTATGAAGATGCTTCAATCAAGGTCACCACATCTTTAGCCCTGCTAAACAGCGGACAAAACATCATCTTCTCAGGCGCCCTCGCAGCTATGATGTACATGGCAGCGAACGGTGTGGCAACAGGGCAGCTTACTGTTGGTGATCTGGTTATGGTCAATCAGCTTGTCTTTCAACTGTCAGTGCCTCTGAACTTTCTAGGTTCTGTGTATAGAGAATTGAGGCAATCCTTGCTTGACATGGAGACCCTGTTCAGTCTTCAAAAGGTCAACGTTACTGTGAAGGAGGTCGCCAATGCACGCCCTCTAGCGCTGACAAAAGGAGGCGAAATCAGATTCGAAAACGTGAATTTTGGGTACAACCTAAACAGACCAATCCTGAAGAATTTGAGCATGACAATTCCTGCTGGCAAGAAAGTGGCAATAGTTGGTCCCAGTGGATGTGGAAAGTCTACAATCTTGAGGCTGCTCTTCCGCTCTTACGATGTTCAAGGCGGGAAAATCTTTATTGATGGTCAAGATATCACTCAGGTCAGCCTTGACAGCTTGAGACAAAGTATTGGAGTAGTCCCACAGGACACTCCACTTTTCAATGCCACAATCGAACACAACATACACTATGGTCGAATGGATGCTAGCTCGGAGGACGTCAAGAGAGCTGCTCAACGAGCTCGTATACACGATCATATCATCAGGTTGCCCGAGGGCTATGATACCAAAGTTGGAGAAAGAGGTATGATGATTTCTGGTGGCGAGAAACAACGATTGGCTGTATCTCGTCTTCTCCTCAAAGATCCACCATTACTGTTCTTCGACGAAGCTACAAGCGCTCTAGACACTTACACAGAGCAGACAGTAATGCAGAATATAAACAGCATACTGAAAGAGAAAGCTCGAACCAGTCTGTTCGTAGCTCATCGTCTGAGAACAATCTTCGATAGCGACATTATTTTCGTACTTCGAGACGGGGTGGTAGCTGAACAGGGAACACACACCGAGCTGCTTGACAAGAAGGGCTTGTATGCTGAGCTATGGGCCGCCCAAGAAGTGACGCTCGGCCAAGATTTCGAAATGGATCGAAGCATCGAGCAAGAGCGCACATCAGACAGAGAAGCCAACCAAGCACGAAGTCAATAGGGTATAACGGGTACCGAGAACATGCCAAGGTCAGAAGCATTATGAGCAGGCGCATATTGTCAAGTGGCTTTGTACCATGACAGCATGCATTCAGATGGACGAAGGCTTGTCGATAGATGGTACCAAGTCTGCGAGACTCGCTTTCAGGGGCGTAGAGACATGTGACAGGCCTCCCCTAACACTGCCACGCTCAAGCTCCAAAGCAATGCTTGGCTAACCTGCTCGTTGCTTGGCAATCACATGAGTACGGACTACAACAAGGCAGAAGCTGAGCTTGGGCGAGCTTCGAAACAGCCGCGGAGTCAATGATGACAGGTTCTGCTTCGATGAGACCGTTCCTCGCTCGTGCTGACCACGCATCACTATACCAACGGCTGACTTCGCATGACCTATGTGTGAGGAATGACTCGGACAAACATTATCAGTAAGGCCACGTCTCGCCAGATCTGATACGATAGACGATCGTACAAGACGACTCAGCCGAAACCCGTGCATACTGAACTATGTGTTCGCAAGTCAGCGGAAATCTCTTCACGCCAAGACTGCTAAGCGAGAAGAAAATGCACTAATGGCTGGGCTGCCATATCACTGGTCGAGGCCTAAAGTTTGGGTGGCTCTTGATGCTTAACAAGCTTGTTCGCTTGAGCTTGCGAGAGTCATGAAATGCTTAGTGCCCAGAGTCAATCTCATCCAGTCTTTTAATGTCACATTATGCACGTAGCATGCCAAGCTCGGACTTGGCTACCGGATTGAAGCGTTGTACTGGGCGTAAAGTAGAATGTAAACGGCGATGCATCGTAATAAAATGTAGTGCGCAAGCAGGCAGACCAGCTGTCGCCATCTTTAATTCGATGACGACATATATTCGTTCTTGGGAAAGGCATATCGTGGTGTCAATGCTCGGGTTATGAGCAGATTCAATAAGATCAGCCGAAGTGCGAGCAGCACAAAGAGGGGTAGCTCAAATTACACTTGGAGACCTTGGCTGTGTGCCAGTGCTGCCAAGTTGCAGCCAAGATAGACGGCGTCAACGCCAAAACTCTTGTCAGCTTTAGCGATGCAAGCCAGATCGCACAAATGGGAAAGTGATCCTGTGTTTTCAGCAGCGGTCTCACCTCAAAAACTTGCCGTAGACTCGCTCTGTGTGTTTATAGACTGAGTTGCGATACTCCTGATGTATTGAGACCTATGTCTGACTGATCCAGTATCTTCAGAATTAAAATGATAATCATGAAAATGCTGTTACGATAACACTTCTTGGCACCTGAAAGCTGCAACCACTAAGTGGGGATCTGGAGCCTGAAGCAGCAAGGAAGCGGTCAAATGTCCAGTTGTGCGAAGGCTTGTTTTACTCTTTTAGGGTTGGGCAGGCGCGTTGGCTCTTTCTTGGACGCGCATCTTGACGCTGATTCGGAAGCTATCGCATCCCGCCAAGTCTTGGAAAGGTCTTGTCCTGCGAAGGGGCTCATTCCTCACCTGGCTTGGCTGGTCTAGGCTGTCAATATTGTTACCTGCTACATGTCCGAGTACTCCATACCTTGTGGAACGCCTCTCTCTCACGGCGGACAGAATTTTCTTTTGGATAGAAGCTGTTATGGGTTGTGCAATGCTGCAACTCAGTCATCCTGGCTGAGCCCTGTCGTGTAATCATGCTCAATCTATCGAATAAAACATAAGCAACTAAACTGAATGGAGATAAAGCGAGGTCATTTGACTTTACACGCTTTTAAGCATAGACGAGAAGCGTAAGAGGCTCGGTTCCACACAGTGGATTGACCAGTTCCAAGGGAGGCGCTTGACCTGGAAGAGGTCATAATCAACCTAAAACTTTCCTGGAGCAAGCTTCAAAGAGTCCACTGCAAGGATGATTAATTGACGAAGACAAATGGTCTCTTCCCTCACACCAGAACCACATTCTTACATAGCCAGTTCGGCCTGATCGTTTTCACTTTCCTGAAACTCTTTCCCATTGCGTGTGCTATCGTGACTTGCAATCTCCCAACTGTCGCAAACCATATTTGCATTGTTGATACATCTGACTCTTCGGAACTCTAAATGGGCATCGTGCACTTATCACACCACTATATACGAGATAGCTTTACGTGGCAGGGGTATCGAAGTGCTTGAGCGACCTCGGCATACAGTTCAAGTCCTGGATCAGACAATCCACTGCATTTTGCAACCAACGTTGTATCAGCATCACTCTCGTTGGGGTGTCGATAGACACCAGGTGATCAGTGTTGAGCTCGGCTAGAGTGCGGTCGTCAACGACTTTGGCCTTGAACCTCCACTGCTATGGAGACCTACAATGGCCACGTGCGCACGCCCAATGATGCCATCATTTTGTTTGAAGCGTGTCGTCTAGGCTTGCTGCCTCGAGTACAACGACGTTTGTCTGAAAAGGAAAGACAGTCAATCAGATCAGGCTCTGTGTTCGTGTGGGATGAACGCGAAGCAGGTATGCGTAGGTGGACAGATGGCAAGAGCTGGAGCGCCAGTCGAGTATCTGGCTCCTTCCTTACGTATCGTGAGATGGAAGGCAAACGTGGAGGTAATACCTTTGTCCAACCCGTCAATGGTAACAATCCTGGTAACAAGAGTTCTGCAGCACAAGATGAGCCTGCCGACGGCGAAGAAGGACCAGATGGCTATCGATATAAGCCTGATGGTCTCATGAAGCAGTCATTCAGCTTGACCACATCGACTGGTCAGCATCTTCATTTGATAAGCTATTTCTCGCGAGCACAGCCTACAGCTCAAGTGCTACGTCAGCCGAGTAACGACCCCAGCCTAGCATCGATACAGATACCGAAAGGCATGTATCCCGAGTCTACGATAGCAGATGTCTCGAACACGCCAGCAGTCACACGATCGCCTATGCCTGGAGCACCAAACTATGTCATGGCAGCAGGAGCTGGTTTTCATCGTCCTTCTCCTGCAGCACCACCGACTTTTCTGCCAGGATTCATACCGCATCCAGGCTATATGTATCCGATGAGTCCTATGCATACACCACCGGGACATTATCCAATACACTACGCACATCTACCACCTGGCTACTATCATCCGGCAGCGTTCGCTCCACCGCCTCCTCATCACCTACCAATGAACAGTGCACCACCATCCTCATACGATCAAAGGCCATTGCGCAGCTCAGACCTCCCACAAAGTCCACACGGACCACCTCAACCACAACGCATGCCACAAGTTGTACCTCCGTTCCCAGCACCCCACGAGAAAATGCCCATCTCAAACCCAAACGCCCACCACTACCCGATAACGCCAGGCTCCGAGCGTTCGACCTCTCTCCAGCTCGACCCCCGCCTCTCAGAGCAGACTCCGGCAATGCAACCTTTTCCACCTCAACTCACTGCGTCTCAATCTCTACCTCTCCCGCCAGCACAGTCACCACACCCTCAACCTCAGCTCTATTCGCAGCAATTGCCTCGTCCCCAAATTCAGCATTATGAGTCGGCCAACACTGTGCCTCAACCTCAATTACCTGCACCAGCATCTGGGATAACATCCTTGGTGAATGCTGCAGCACAAGCAACACCGCTACCGACAGGCACGTCGAAGAAAAGTGATGAGACGGACCGAAGTGGTAGTGTAAGCCCTGGCGGAACAAGAACAGTGCCACCTCAGGATATTCCTAGCGAGAAACTCGGGTTTAGAGAGGATAAGATGGCACTGAGTAAGCTTGATAGGGTGTTTGCGAGAGTCAAATAGAGCTGACACTGTCGGAAGCTGGCGCACATCAATTGTGTCTAGCTATGAATGATGTGAATGATGATTAGCATGGTGTCACGGGGAGTGTCTGAGAGGCCCGTATGGGAATAGTTAGTGTCTCCGCAAGTTGCTTGTTTTCTACGACTTGTAAGCTAAGTTCCCTTTGATCTTCGTGTTGAGAGACCTTTTGACAGTCCTTAAATAGACACCAATCGACATGCCTTTTCCGCTCGTGGCCCTACCTACCTACCTGGCTTGGAACGTTTGATGCCAGCTCAGAAAGTCCCTGTAAGCTCTCCGCGAAGGAGCCTGAAGTGACACAGGTGACGCCTATACTGTACGCCTAAGCCAAGATCGTTTCTGCTTAGTGCGGATCGACTTAGGCTGTCGAACTTGATCTCAGTGGGCGAGAGCCTGTGTGGGGAAAGGTTCGATGTACAATCGTGATAAACTTGTCCCTTTCCCTATCTTCATGATTCGACGACGACCATGACGGCGAGGAACAGGCGGCATAAACAGAATCGTAATTGCTCAAGCTATTAATCATGCCTTCTGCTTGACCACCTAGTCTCAAACTCGTCTGATGGACTGCTTCGTGCGCGGAGCGATGCGATCTCATCGTATCGAGTCAGCAGACTCGAAGACACCTCAAGCGCAATAGACATATAAGCAGCCCGATCATAACGATGCATTCAAAGTATCGATGCTCTACACCATGTATACAAGCTCAAGTCGTCTTTCCAGGCTCAGGCTCAATGCATATCCCAAGCTCATCCTTGTCCGTACCCAAATCAAGTCCATCGCTTGCTGTGTCTTCCGGATGAACAACAAAACCGCCGGCTTTTACAGGCCTAAACTCCTGAACAATGACAGTATGCTTTACTTGATGATGCCCAGAAAACAAATCCTTGAGTACGCCAACATTCCTTTTATGCCTTCCCATAACAATACTCCGAAATCTTCGCCCTTTCAACACGTTTGTACGCTATACGCCTGAGACGCCCGCCATTGCAGACGCAGTCCTCATTGCTCTTCTCATGTCTTTACCAGAATCAAGCACTGGGCTCGCCTCCTTGTCGCAGCCATTTTTGCCCCATCTTTCACCATTCAATCCAATGTTATTCACCGAGGTCATGCTGTTCGTCCTCTGATCGAAAACATTGGCTGATGAGTGAGAAGTGCTTCGGACGAAGTTCTTGATCGAGCTTGCACGCCGACTCGGTGAGATAGATACTATGGATCCACGAGAGACAGCACGTACACTTTCTGGTCTCGATGCACGGAACGAGCTTTGTTGTTTCAATGCGACGCGCTGCGCGTGACTTGATCCAACAGTCGGAAATTGAGCTTGTGACATCAGTCGATCTTCTTCGCTCGATCGCAGTCCATCTTCGTCTTCCTGCTGGAAGGGCGGCATTTCTTCAGCAGGTGTCTCAGGAATAAACTCTTCCCTGGTTTGTGGATTGATAGCTTGTGCATTGAGCTGGCCTACCACTTCGTTGAGCATTGGCTCATCGGCAACAAGATAGCCACCTTGGTCGTGGTCTTGACGCCAACCACGACCTGCACGTTCTCGTTCAAGCTGTTTCTTCAGCTTTTGATTCTGTTCGTCTCGTTCCTCTAGGCGACGACGAGCCCCATCGCGGTCAACGAGTCTTTGTTCACGTTCTGTCTTTAGACGCCGTTCGAGCTCCCGAAGTCGGTGAATCCATTTGTTCTCGTCGGACCTGCCAGAAGTGCTGCGAGTTATGGTAACAGCATCAGAATTGCTGTGCGAAGAGCCAGGCGGAATCGCAAAGTTGCCGTTAGGCGGATATTGGGCCGGACCAGAAGGCACAACTAGAGATCGTCTTACGTCCTCTTTGCTCCTACTGCTCGCGTCTTGGGCTGAAGAAGCGGCAAGAGCAGTGCCTGGATTACCAATAGTAAAGCCGAAGCCGCTGTTCCTACCGTTTGCAGACCCAGACCTGTTCGAGACGGTTTCAACATTGCCACTAGAGTTGTGTCTAGACAACGTAACAGAAGAGTTAGCACTGCGTCGCTGCCCTCGCGCGCTTGAGCCACGAGCTGGGACACCCGCGGCACCAGTCGTCGATACCGATGCAGCATCCATGCTCTCATACGGTCCATCATGTCGAGACACCTGGCCTCCACTAAAGTTTGAGCTTCGAGAGTCCACACCTAGACGCTCGTGTGAGCGTGCGTGACCAGCATGTGTGCCGTGCAAAGAGTCCTGGTACAACCTAAGCTCAGCTTTGAGCAGCTTGTTCTCGTTGCGAAGTTTTTGCGTTTCAGGTGTTCTGCCAGGCCGTATGCCTTGAGAGGTGGCTAGACCAGCCTCGATTTCACGTTCCCGAAGCTTGATCGACTCCCAGTGCTGCTCGATGCGCTCGAGCTTCTTGTTGCGTGACTCGAATTCCTTCTCTAGTGAGTTGTAATTTCGGTAAAGATCTCGTTCGACAGTCTTGATCTTGTCCTTGAAGCTTGACAACACCCCTTCAACCTGTTTAGCAGCAAGCAGTAAGTTCCTGCTGAAGCCTGGCCAAAAGATGATGTTGCCAATGACTTCTTGTGAAGGTAGATTTCCGTTGATCAAAGAATGGTTATGTGCCCAGTCAGGGCCGCACATGATAGAAAGCTTGCGCCAGATGGTCAGTAAGACTTGGTTGCGCTCAGCAAGCTGATCCTTGTATTGTGCTTCTAGTTTCGATAGCTGCTGACGGTGCGCAGTCCGTGCTTGCTCAAGCTCGGCGATACGAGCATTGTTCTTGCTCTGGATAAATTGTGTTTGCTCGTGCGAACGGAGTGCCTGATCGAAAGAGTGCTTGTCTTGTCGGCGGAAAAGTCGTTCCTTTTCAATGAGCTCCTCCAGTCTGCGCAGCTCATGTGCATTATCCTCGAGCAGCATATCACGTTCCGAGACGAGCTGTCTATGCTCATCGAGCCGCTGTCGTGTTGAGTTGAGCTCCGTGTTAGCCTGATCAAGCTCTGAGACCATTTTCGAAACGGCGCCAACAAGCTGTGAGCTGGTGCCTTGTGACATGCCAACGGCGTCTCGCAAGCTTTCTTCAAGTTGAGCCAGTCTATCTTTGAAGCTAGTGACTTCAATTTCGCGCTGTGACAACATCTTCCGTACTTGGCGAAGCTCATTCTTCGAGTTCGAGGCTTCACGATTAAGCTCATTGATCGTTCTTTGAATTTCCTGCTTCTCTTGACTAGCAATAGCATCCCGTTGAGCACGTTCTTCGGTTAGACGTCGTTCGAGCTCCTTAGCTCGATCGCGTTCCGCATCCAAATTAAGGTGCGTCTTCTTGAGTAGAGATTCCAGATCCCCAATCTTGATGTTGTTGGCGTCCTGCTCTTCTCTCAAGAATGCGATTTCATTCTGACTGCTCTCTTGTTGCACAGTAAGCTGTTTGTTCTTGTTCTGAGACTCATGCCAGTTCCGCTCCATATTCTCAAGCTCTCTATTCGAGTCATCAAGCTCAGCTTTGACTGCCTGGTACCGAGCAAGATTCTGTTGTGCATCCTCTTCCAGCCTAATCAGACCTTCTGCGGCCGAACGCATCTCAGCTTGGAGCTCTTTGACATTGTCAGCTTGGGCTTTTAGATCTTGCTCAAGTCGCTGGCACTCTTCGATCTTGGCATCAAGCTCATCTCCCAATCCATCAATCTCCTCTTGAGCCTCAGTCTTGAGCTGCTGGAATGCTTGATCTTGCTCTTCCGCATCTCGAACAGCATTGTCTCGTTCCTGGGCAAGCAAACCAAGCTCCTCGTTAAATTGGTCGGCATCAGCTTGAGCTTGCGCATCTATAGCATCGAGCTCGGCTAAAGCTTCGTCAAACTGACTTTGCAGATTCTGCCTATCGAGTTTGAGCTGAGACACCTCATCGCGCAACTGATCGACCTTGTTCTCCCATGACTCTCTTTCGCCGTCACTCACTCGAGTATATCTTGTGCCATTACTAGCTCGTGAATTAGATCGAGCTCGAGAAGCAGATCGTTCGAGGATACTGTCACCTGCGACAGAGCGCAAGCCGCCCATTTTGCCAAGTTTGAGGTTCTCAATCTCTTGGTAGAGCATTTCTTTCTCTTTGTTTCTGCTTGTCAGGGCTGAAGCTTGTGCTCCTATCGTCTTTTGTAGCTCTGAACACTCGTGTCTTAGTCGCTCTAGTTCAGCAACGTCTGCCTTGTGCTTCGATGTGTCGACGCTGCTAGATCTCGACACGATCTGGCCATTGACGACACGAAGCTTGTTACCTGGTCTCGACGAGTCTTGTTTGAGCTTAGCTAATTCTTCTTTGAGCTTTCTTGCATCGTCTTCAGCCTGCTCTCGGGCAATAGTCTCGGCTTCCAGCATGTCCTTCCACATGTCACGCTCTTCTCTACTACCCACTTCGCTTGCACCTGCTCTCGAGTCACCAAGATTCCGCACCATTTCAGCCAATCGTCTCTTCTCGCTCTCCTTGTTGATGGTTTCCTGTCGCAGCTTTTCCATCTCGATCTCCATAACCTCTGTTCGTTCCCGTAAGTAAAGCACTTCTTCCTCTACAGTCGGACTTCGTTCTTCGTCAGTAGCATAACCTTGATCATCAGTATCGCCTTTGCCTGTCGCTTCATCGAGCTTCCGCTGTAGATCTCTAATCTGCTTGCGCAAGCCGTGGTTGTCCTTCTCCAGGCGCAGTCGATCTGACTTGAGCTGCACATTTTCTGTAATCATTTCCTTGATGCCGTCTTCCGACCTCTTCTGTAAAGCTTGATCCAAGAAGTGGATCTTCATTTTCAGATCGAAGTTTTCTTTGCCAAGCTTTTCCACGGTCGACCTATGCTCTTTCAAAGTCAAGCCTTTCTTAGGGCCAGGTGTCATAGTCGCCATGGAAAGGTTCTTTTCTGGGCTTCGACTCCGCTCTGATCTGAATTGTCGTGCTATTGTGTCGGGGACTTCGAGATCACGTACATGATTTGCAATGACACTATCAGTTGGCATGCTCAGACGCATTGTCGAAGCCCGTGGTGTAATGTTTGCGCCAGGTGAGGCAGATTTCCGTGCCGATCTAAGCCCAGTCGGGCTCTCTTCTTGCAGAGTGCTCAATTCAGGTGCAACTCCAACACCACTTCGTTTGACCATCATTGGGCCTTCTTCATCGCTCATGTTGCTCACACCACTTGCAAGACTCCCCAAGCTTGTACTGCGGCTGAGAGTCATATTAGGCTTCCGCCTCAGTCTTAAGCTGTCCGGCGCAGCCCCTCCAGTCTGCAGTGCGAAGTCAGCGCCCAATGTTGCTTCACTAGTTTCCGTTGTAGAGCTTGCCATCGAATCGTAAGATAGTCGTGCATTAGACGATCTTTTGCTCAAGTATTGCGGTCTTCTTCTGGACACATTCAGTGGTACAGCGTCGAAGTCCTCGACATCCACTCTAATCGCGCCGGAGGTATCGAGGGAGGAAAGTGTATGTTCCTTGTCTTTTCGTGGTGTTGCATCGGGGTCGACACCCCCCATACTGCGCGATCGCTTTCTCGTTGGTGAATCGGGCTCGTCTCTTTCTGCTGCAGTCTCATAGCCACCCATACTAGCCATGGATTGGACCCGCGAGACGGTGCGCGCAACAGTTGGTGACGAGGACATTCGTTCAAGTGCTGATGTATTTGGTCCATCAAGTGTTCGATTCAGCTGCCTCGCGGTGTCTTCTTCTGTCTTTGGAGAGTCTTGGCCAACAGGTGTGGTGAAGCCACCTGCAATGGGCGACTGCGCATTCGTCGCAGCACTGTCAGTGGTGGGCACACCACCATTAGTGGTTTGACTTTCACCTAAAAGCGGATCAAATATATCTGCTGGCATGCTGCTGCTGGTACTATCGATCTGGTCAGACATGGCCGAAGGTTCAGGTAAGAAACTCGACTCGAAGTCTGTCAATTTACGCTTCATCTCTTCCTCCTCCAGCACCGTATTCATGGCACCTTGACCTTCCACATCTCGAGTCTCCGAATGACCACTATCATCATGCTGTGACTGAACCCGTGAATCGTCTAACAGACTACTCGGCACGTCGAATTGAGGTGGTAGCAAGGATGAGTTGTCCTGCTTTATCGAGTCTTGCTTGTCGTCCTTGTCCTCATGTACACTACCAGCATGTGACAAGTCATCTCGGATGTCCGAACCTGGCTCAAATGCGCCTGCCATGCGAGAAGACGGTATCCGATATCCCAGGCCAGGACGATCCGATGACGAGGCTTGAGTCGCCATTGTATAATATGTCAATTGGGTGCCTGTGGGTTGGGCTGGGAGGCGTGGCTGGTTGTCATTGGTGGTGAAGCCTGCATCATCGATCCATGCAAAAGATTTAGTGCGCGAATCTCGAATTGTTTTGAACACCTGCTTGCGCTTCTGTCTAATATCCAACGCAGTGCTACAATACGATAGTGGATGTTCAATGATTCTCAATAGCTGGTGATTTCACGCCAGTCGGTCCCGAGCCGAGGTGTCCGTATGTATATCAATGATAGTGTACAATTTGCTTCTCTTTAGCACTTTGACTAGAGCTTTTGATCGTTTGTTATGCACGCGCAGGCCAGAAGTGCAGTCACAGTCGAATGGGTCGCACTTGCAGTGGATGCACTTGATGGAGCAGTGAAGCCGTTGTCCTACCAGTACAGCGCGTGCTGATTTCTCAGGGGTCTGACCTCACGAGCCTGAACTCAATCCGTTTCGGGCGTCACTGGCGCGACGATTTCCGAAAGACTAGACGGTTTTAGGCATAATTCCTCCCGGATTTCCAGGTGCTAACGCGCTAAGACCTGCATGTCGTGCATACGCAAAACAAAGGAAACCACATATAAAAGCTCCAATGTAGGACATGCTGACCTTGACTGGAATCATTTGTCGATCTTGCTCTTCCCGATGCCATTCAGAGATCGGAGGGCTCACTACTCAAAATCTTGATTCGTCACGGCGAAAAGAGCCTGTGCAATGACGAAGGCGAAACTGAAATTGGCTTGCGAGGCGGAACCTGAGCATCGAGCGAGAACGTTGGTGAAGTGGCCTGAACAGGTCAGAATACTACTTTCGAATTCTCGAGATCAAGAAAGGCACGAAACAATCGCCGATTTACGCCGATTCCAAGCTCGAACATCGTCCCTGGTAAGCATGCTCAAGTGCTTTTAATCCTCTGAATGCGGACATCAGGTGGACAGCAGTTTTGTGGTTATTGGTGTTCGAGGGTCTGCATGGAGATTGGGGGGATTTACTTGGACCACATGTTATGACTTGAGGGCTTGACGAGCTGAACATGGAGATTTATGGACGAGTAGCAGAAAGCACTGTTGCGATATCATATCTTCTATTTCTGCCTTCTAACAATTCCCATGATATCTCTAGACTGCTGCTTCCCCGTTCGTCTTATAAGAAGCTGTTATACACAGTCACGACCGTAGTATACCCCATTGCCAGCAATCCCAGCGTCACAAATGCTAGGTCACCTATCTTCGCCGCCCTTGACTCAGCTACGCCCCAGTAATGCAACAGTGGAGGATAGATATACACAAGCGGTACACAAGCAAAACTTCCAATCAGCGCCACGAATCTGTCTAGATCATTGGCACCAAGAATACTCACTCCTCCACAAAACATAGCTAAGAACGTCCGGAACGCATTCTTCTTCCATTTGGTAGCTGTAGACTTCGATCCCGGAGTTGCTCGCTTAAAAATCTTGTTCTCGAGGATACGAATCGCAGGAAAGAGCTGAACCGGGTTTCCAACCAGCACAGCGATGGAGTACAGAAATTGTACTGCGTTGACGAGCTTGCTGGTCTGAGGAAAGTTATTGATGACCTCGATCTTTGTGTCTGTGCCGAAGGTGGCGTAGCAGAGCGCACCCACTGACGTGAATATTATGGTGATAAGAAGCATGACTATGCCGAGCAGATACTCGAACTTTCGGGGTTGTTTCATGGAGCTTTGAATTGGCAGGATTAGACCTATTCCTTCGAAGGTGAAGATGCAGGAACCGATCGTCAAGGTGTATGTGTTGGGGTTGAAGAGGACGACAGACTCATGGATGCCTTCTGTTGCCAGCGTGCCGATGTCATAGTAGTAAATATAGACTAGACCAACCAGGATGAAGACATCGGCGAGCAGAGCTGCAGGACCGAGCTTGCTGATATTGCGAATAAAGCATAGGGGGACAATGACAATAAGTTGTAGCGCAATGAGGATGTCCGTTCGAATTGGTGATTCGTCAGATTTGGCCACAGCACTGGCGAACGAGTAGAGGTTCTCGGCGACGAAAACTATGCCTGCACAGACGAATCCGAGCTGTGAAAGCGTGATACTGCCAAGAACGATGGTCCGCATTTTGTTGCCTCCTATCGCTTGACCTATCTCACCGTAGCCCATGGCGCCGGATGTGGCTCGGCATTGGAGGAGAAGGTGGAAGGCGAGCATACTGATTAGCGAGACAGCAACAAGCGTCATACTGCTGAAGAGGATGCCACCGTTATTGAAGGCCTTGGGTAGGAACATGATACCGGTACCAATGAAGGCTTTGAGAAGAGTAAAGAACGTCTTGGTGATGCCAGCATCGCCTTGAGCTTGGCCCCTTTTGCTCTTTCGTGTAGTCGTAGCACGGCGTAGAAGTGGCCGACGTTCGTCTTCTGGGTGCTGATCCTCCTCCTCATCCGACTCCAAAGCTTCATCTGAGTCTGTATCCTCAAGGTCTTCACCAGCGAAGCTCCCATACAGACTCAAAAACTCCACAAAATTTCGTGTCACAGGCATACGTGCTGCTAGTATTGGTGCTTTCTGCCGCTGGATAAATTCACGACGGAAGCCGCCAGGAAGCAGCTGTTCTTGATGTGTGAGTGCTTCCTCGTCATTGTCTTCCGATAAGTGGTTAGTCTTTGGAGCTGAAAACGTGGCCGCACGCTTGTGTAGTTTCGCCCTTTGATCGATCCTGAAGAGCTCGCGATGCATGTCACCACCTTGGAGCTTCAATGAAGACTCCTCGGAAGGATTGGATAAGTCCGGTGCTGAGGTTGATGCATTTTGCTGAGGACTTGATGCTAATCCATCAAACTGACCTGTATAACCACTAGGCAGATGTGACGAGACGATTCTGGCATTTTGTTCGTCTTCTTGCTGAGACTGCGGCGTGTCTGCCATTGCTGGAACTGAGATCGAGACGAACAAAGTAAGCCTTCAGAGTCAATCGATAGACTCCTCAAGGTGTAGGTGCACGAATGCAAATGAACAAATTATGCTCCCGCGTGATGCTTGCTAACAAAGCTTGAACGCTCAAAGTTTTGATCCCAAAGACCAGATTACTGACGCCTGTCACTATTGCCAGACGCCGCTAGCATACGTGAGCGAAGTGTACGACTCTATACTAGCGATTAGTTGTGCAATACAGTGCCTTGGGAAGCAAGTAAGCTCTTGCGAATTTCTAGAAATGTAGAGAAGAACGATTTTCCTGTTCAAACGACGATGAGATCCACACCCGATTGGTGGGAAACACAGTTGGATCCAACTTCCTGGCCAATCATACAGTGGTAGGCTGCCACCCTGCTGCTCATTTGCATCACATGATGAGCAAGGAGGGATCACAAGGTGGTTATCATGTACCGAAACTCATGTGACGCCCAAAGACATCGTTTCCTGACCTCAACGTAGTGAATACAATAGATATGATCAGATTCCGGATTTAACACGATTTCTTAGACTAAATTGAGCTTCGCACGTGCAATAAACAGAATAACTTTGAAATTGCCCTGAGCGCAGCGAAAGGACTAGTCTCCGGAGTCCAACAGCACTGCTTAGATGACTGCACCTCTTGCTAGCCTGTAAGAAATTTATGCCTCGATCAAAGCTCTGCTCGACAAATCATCAGCACCAGCAAGATTCTTCCTATCCACCTTCCAGAATCTCACAGCCATGTTGCAGCTCGACTCAATATATGTTAGCAAGTTCTGAGCCTCCTGCATCGCATCCACGTTCTGAATCTTTCCACCTTCTTTGATATGCTTCCAGCCATTTCGTTCCCATTGCCAGACCCATTTGCATAGACTGTCCTTCACATAGTCGTTATTCGTCATGATAAATACTTCCTTCCAACGCGGATCAAGGCCTGACAGAGTCTCTCGCAAACTAATCAAACGAACAAGTACAGTCTTGACAGCTTCCAACGTAGCTCGATTGGCGGTCTGTGGCATGTATGGAGGCAGGGCGAAGTAACAATTATGGGGAGAGTTCTCGCCGAAGAAGACGCCTGCTCCGGCACGTCCGTCGGGATCAGAAGTGCTGTTTGGTATCGCTGTGCCGTGGAGTTGTATGACGACGCTGTTCATACGTGGTCGCCAGTGTGAGCCAGCGAATGGAAAGTTAAAGATCCTGGAATATCCCCATTTTGGACTGTATTTGACCAGCTCATCAACGGACTTCTTCCGACCTGCATAGCGGCTATGTCGGCGTGGATTGAATGCTCTTATACAGATACCGCCGAATCGTGACTTAAGAATCAGCAAGGCGTGTACCTAGTTATGGTGAGGCCAAGAGCTTACCGGAACATTCCTTGATTCTTGCCCATTCGCACGAATAGGCTGACCTGTTCCAGTCGGAAATTGCTGTATCAGCGCTTGCTGCAGAGCTGTGAGATCCATGTTGAGATTTGCGAAATGGTAGAGAATGATGATCGGGCAGAAGCTCTATTTTCTAGAATGTCAACAAGTGAATGTTTGCTCTTAGCAGAATGGTACGGGAAAAGCAGACGAGACTTCATTATTCGGCTTAGCTTCCGATGTATGCTAGACCGCAGCCAAAAATGATTGCAGACAAAGCATTACCGGCTAAGTGAAGGCAACACGCAGAAAGTCCGTTGTTGTGCCTGAACCTTCACAGGTCCTCGCGCTAAAGTGAGAAACCAGATCCATTCATATACCTTTATTCGACAAATTGTATCCCGAGCAAACACACAGATAATATCAGTCTGCGCTCACCAAAAAACTGTCTTGTGCTAGTAGTCCTGGCGAGGATTAACAATCTTCGTGCTATCAGAGTGTGAACGTCTGAGGTAAGTTTCTCATTGTCCAAATTCCAACATACTACGGTATGTCTGAAGGTATCAGCCTATACGCTGGAGTAGATCACACCTGCCCTCCATGGCGGCTTTGAGTTTTTGGTCCTTTTTGCGCACAATACGTATCACTTTGTAGGAGCATTGTCTTTTTTTCTTTGCAGCACTCACTCCAACACAAGAAGACTGCATAGATCTTGATTGGTCCGCCGAACCAACGAACAATGTAAGCACTCCAGGTCAATCAAGCACAAGACTAAAAACAATTCATATCTGCAAATCGATTTTGATGATGGCTATGAACGATGTTGGTCTACTGTTGATGAGCAGCTCCTGAGTTGGGATAATAGTGTTTGCTCTGTTTGCACTTGCGGTACAGTGCAGCCGAAAGTTGCAGAGCGAGCAGCACAACAACAACAACTTGATATCACATCACATCAAGATGATACTGCGGCAGCTTGTCATACGGCACGGTTAGCTTTTGCGAGGTTTAATGCGAGTTAGTACTGATATTTGTAGGCCAACGAGCAATATTTAGATCACAAGCATCATGTCGCTACTATGCGAACACCATCACAAACGACTCCCGAGTCAATCGACCATCTACAAATGATCATCAGCCCATTAGATCAATACCAGGTCATCCGGACGAAGGCTCGTCACTTCTCGATGCGGTAGGCCACACCTCTACTCCCCAAACAGCACCTCTCGAAGAGGCGGTAGCTTCATCACGAGAACAACTCGAATCCCTGTCGACTCAAGTGCTATCAATGCAAGCGGCGCAAAACCATGGTGCTATACCCGTCGACAAGACAAACTACTACTTTCAATCAAACGCTTTACCACCAGCGCCATATCCAAGCTTAGAGGCGATGGAAGCAGCAGAACGAAAGAGACGAGAAGCAACATGGCATGGCACGAATGTAGTCGACAAATACGACCCGAAGACGATAATTTACGATCCTCCGATCGCAGATGAGCTCGATCTTGAGACACTACTTGCGAATCAGTGCCATTTGGGACACGCGACTGCGCTGTGGCATCCAGGGAATTCGAGCTATATTTTTGGCATCAGGAATGGGATACATATAATCAGTCTAGAGATCACACTCAGCTATTTGCGCCGAGCAGCGAGGGTAGTTCAAGAAATTGCGAGACGGGGTGGCATAATACTGTTCGTGGGCACGAAGAAGAACTCGATTTACCGCGACATTGTGGTAACCAGTGCGCAGAGGGCGGAAGCATATCATATCTTTTCACGCTGGATTCCCGGGTCGCTCACGAATGGACAACAAATACTTGACAAAGGCGCAGTCAAGATTGTCAATGCGAAAGATGATGATCTGGGTATGGATCAGATTGTGAACAGCGAGAACAAGTCCGTGCTCAGACCCGATCTGGTGATTGTGCTGAATCCAGTCGAGAACGAGGTCTGCCTGCATGAGTGTGGTATCTACAATATTCCAACGATTGGGATCGTGGACACAAACGTCAATCCTGCTTGGGTGACTTATGCTGTACCAGCGAACGATGATTCACCAAGGAGTGTCGCGCTTGTATCAGGCGTGCTTAGTAGAGCCGCTGAGGAAGGACAGAGATTGAGGAAGGAAGCTGTGGCACAGGGAAAAATGACATACACAAACCAGGCTGCAAAGCAATATATCTTGCACGCAAAAGAACTCGCAGGTATTAAAGACGTTGGTAGAGGAGGCCGTGACGGCGACGATCGTAGGAAGTCGATCAGGTCTAATCGATGAGCATGGCAGTATGAGCTCTATACAGTATAGAAAAATTGTGGGACGAAAATATATCAGAAGGATGCTCGTTGCCTACGTAGCGATCACGTCTATGTTGTAGTCAACTTGATCCTTTGCTCCCTTTCGAGATGTTCCAGTTACACAAGAGCTGCACTAAAGCCTTTTCGAATCTTCAGCAGAAACATTTGTTAGTCGTAATGCTTGGTGTCCGGTAACCGAAAACAAATCGATCAGGACGTGAATCGTTTGACAACGTGGTCCTCAAAACCTGCCCAGGAAGCCTCCTTGTGGTGTACCCGCTCGAACATTGATGGACAAAGGAATATGCTGTAGAAAGATCGTCATGTAAACAACGACAACTACTAGCTTTTTGCTACCAATGACTGACTAACCCCAGTGCTCTCCTGGACGCCCTGTACTCATGCGCCTCGTCCCAAATTTCGTCTCTCATAATCAAATATCTGTATCTACACTGGCAGTGGAAAGGAGCTGGCCCAAGCAGAGATCTCCTTCCTCAATGCCAGAATATCTTGCACTTCATCTGAGGCGACCTTCGCCTTGAAGTCCTTAAGTTTGTTCGCTTCCTTCGACAGCTCAGCCTGCACAGCCTTGCAAAGCTCAATGCTTTGCACGATATACCGTGCAACTCTTTTGAAATCATCCTCGCTGAATCCTCTTGAGGTCATAGCTGGAGCACCAATTCTGATACCACATGGTGTGAGTGCTGACTTGTCACCTGGAATAGAGTTCTTGTTACACGCTATGTTGATCTGTTCGAGCACTGCTTCAAGGCGAGCACCGTCCAGCGAGTGTGGTCTCAGGTCAAGCAGAACCATGTGTGAGTCAGTGCCATCGGCAACCAGCTTGACGTTGAGTTTCTTGAATTCGTTCTCAAGAGCCTTCGCGTTCTTGATGACTTGCTCTTGATATTGTTTGAAATCTTGCGTATCAGCTTGCTTCAATGCCACTGCCAACGCGGTGATAGTGTGATTGTGTGGTCCACCCTGGTGTCCTGGGAAAACTGAGAAGTTGATTGGTCCTTCGAGGTCGTAGAGTGTCTCCTTGCCAGTCTTTGCGTCTGTGCTGCGGACACCCTTTCGGAAGAAGATCATGGCACCTCGTGGGCCACGTAGAGACTTGTGAGTAGTGGTTGTGACGATATCGGCGTGCTCGAAAGGGGATGGAATGACACCAGCTGCGATCAACCCGGAAATATGTGCCATGTCTACCACGAGATATGCGCCAACCTTGTCTGCGATCTGTCTCATGCGAGCATAGTCGATAAGCCTGCAGTATGCGCTTGTGCCTGCCACGAGCACCTTTGGCCTGTACATCAAAGCATTCTCTTCTAGTCTGTCGTAGTCGATGATGCCGGTGTCAAGGTTGACTCGGTATGGGAAGGTCTCGAAGTAAGTAGAAACAGCTGAAATCCTGGTTCTTGTTAGCACTCACTCTGGTCCAGCTTCGGATCACTCACTTCTTCTGGGGTGTCTGGTAGCCGTGCGACAAGTGACCACCGTGTGGCAGATCAAGACCCATCAATCGGTCGTGTGGTCTCATGATAGCTTGGTACACTTGCAAGTTCGCTGGGCTACCAGATAGACACTGCACATTCACACCCCATTTCTCCGAATCTAGGTGGAAAGCCTTCAATGCTCGAGCCTGGCATAGAAGCTCGATGGCATCTATGTGCTGATTGCCACCATAGTATCTGGCTCCTGGGTAGCCTTCAGAGTACTTGTTCGACATTGGTGAGCCCAAAGCGTCGAACACTGCTCTTGAAGTGAAGTTTTCGGAGGCGATCAGCACGATGGACTCTCGTTGTCGCTGAATCTCCCTTCTCTGTTACAGGTTAGTACACGCTACTGCCAAAGGTGCGTCCTGCTCACCATGATTGCTGCGACTTCTGGATCGAGTTCCGGCAAATGCTTCTCCATGAGCTGTCTCCGGTCAGTATCGAAATCATTGTGCGGGCACGGCTTGTGCTCACGTCCTTATGGCTCTCCGGAAGAGCATAAGTCCTGCTGGTATCGACTGAACCCATTTTGACGATGTACTGTCGTGGCTGTCGTAGAGTTGAATTTCTTGGTGGGCAAAGAAGAAATTCGAATCACTTATAAAATTGTTGCTCTCGTACATCTAAACTTTCGCAACTTTTTAAGGAAGCCCCGCGTGAACTTGCCAGATGCGCGTGCGCTGTGGGGCCGAACTCGGACTGCTCCAAGACGCGTCGTAGAGCCTGAAAGAGTTAAATCACCCTGATTGACAACAGTCTTCAGCGGATAGGTTGCCTCTTTCTTTGATGAAAGTGTCTGATACAGATCGAGGAATGGCAGCTGAGACGACAGTGACGATGGCTACTGCGGCACCTGACTCGATACCGAACCAGCTGATTTAACCACAATATTCGACGTAGATAAATCAGAAATCTGCAATGCCATGAAGAATAGTTGTCGCGGTGAAAGAGGAAGCTGAGGCTATAATGATACTGCAGAGGAACTTGTAAAAGGACACCGAACATGGTCTCGATTTGACGACGGAGTTATTCTGTGCTTCGAAGTCCATGATCCTGATTTGCTGACTTTTGGTCTGTTGTCTGGTAAGATACTCCGAAACGTGACCGGCGGCTCTTAAACTTCGCCAAACGCGAGATGTGAGAACAAACAGTATAGGATCGAGAACAGGATATCGAAAAGCTAACAGGAATCCAAAACGCACACAAGCTATGATCACAGGGTACTAACGAGCTGTGGTAAGTGACCTGTTCCTGCATCCAGAATAGAAATGCAGGTTGCGCCTGCCAAGATGCCAATGCTGGGTATCTCTCTCAACTAAATAATAATTCGGAACCAGTGCTTCCTGATTGACGAAGGAACACGTATCAAAGTAGGTTAAGATTTGCGAATCCTTTCACAACATCTTGGTCAACACGGTCGGCGATCCATTGCTGTGCAAACGCCTCTGATCCGCCATAACTCTGCATGGCAGTCTGCAGCTTTTGGCTCACAAAATCACGAATGTTAATCACATACACCAAATCCCAGTTAGTCAAATGTCTCTTCCGAATGTCCTCTGCACTGTCGCTTTCTGGCCAGTTGGGCAGCATCTCTCCTGGCTGACTTGGTGAGTACAGGTAATCACCTCGATTCTCATCTGCTGCTCCCTCAGCAAGCTCGGTCATCGTATCGGTGCAGGCTGTAAAAAGCGATTGCAATGACGCCAGAAGTGGTTCAGGAGGAGGTGTTACGCCCAGCAAAGAGGTCACCGCCAGCAGTTGTGTCTTACGCCTCAAAGTATCCGGTGTGCTGTCGTATTGCTGGAACCATTCTGTCAAGAGCCAGGTCAAGGTGTCCTCGAGTGTGCTTGGATTCGACAGACCACTCAGTGCAGACAGCAGCGCAGACGGACTTGCGAGCACCAACTGACTCAGCAGAGTGAATAAGGATGTTTCTCCTACGCCAATGATATCCGGGGGTCGACGGTTCGGTCTGGGATCTTTATGGTACGAATACGCCTCGTGCAATATTGAAATGACTGCGGACAAATATTCAGTTTGCGTCATATGCTTCAGAATATGTTGCAGTGCACTGTGCTGAGTCTGCTCATCGTAATAGCCAGGCACCGACAGTGTCTGTATCAAAGTCTGCAAAACGTGCGGCGACATGCTTGCATCCCTTGCTCGACTCGAATTCAGCATTGACAACATCGATTTCTGTGACGTGAGTAGTGGAGTGAGTATTTCTGGCTCAAGCACTGTTCTTGGTGATAGGACAATATAAGACTCCAAGATTTCAAAGCATTGTCTCAAGTGCTCTGAGCCAAGATCCAATAGCGGCATCAAAGATCTGACCATGGACAACAATTCATCGGGTGGATTGTCCGAAGCTGTCTGAGCCAACAATGCGGACCATAGTTCGAGGGCTTCCTCCAGCAAGTATACGCTGGCTTCCGAGTCAGGACGAACAGCATCGACGATCAACGCGTAGACGGGCTGATGAAAGCCTCTCCCCTTGTGTCTCAAGCTATTTATGATGGCGGTGATCATGGTCAAAATGGCTTGCTTCATTAAGTGCTCTTCGCCACTCTCTGCCCACAATGCGGGTAAGATGGACATAATTCCTGCAGCATATGGCTCGATCTGATCTTCGAGCTTCGTCACGGCCACACGAACAGTCTCAAGCAAAGCCATCTTCGTTTCTGAGAGCTCAGTTTCCTGGATCAATCGCATTATCTGTTCTAATATATGAGTCGCGTATGGTTGAAAATCTTCGAATTTAAATTCGAACGGCTCCAATACCAACTTCAGCTGACGAGCTGCCGTGACACGCACGACATGGTCATTCAGTTGGTCTTGCGGGTCTAGCAGATATGCAAATATGCTGTAGATCAAAGGTCGGTCTAGGCTATCGGGCTTGATAGGCACCCACTGACCCAGCAATATGGCCAAACGTCGACGAATAAGGTTGTGATGTGGATAATTTGACTTCACTTCGTGCACAAGCGTGTTGCGAATGAGACCGTTGAAGTCAAATACGTCTTCGATACAAGCAGCAGCGATACCGATGGCTGAATACAAACTGTCCTTCAGTAGCACTTCAGTATTGCTGATGTCTGCATATCGCTGAAAGACCTTCAACAACCGAGGCACAAGCAGTCCTTTGAAGTTGATGACAAGATCAAGAAACAGCTTCTCAGAGCACGATCGGATTGAGAACTCCCAGGCATCTGCGATCTCCTCTTCACGACGTTCCCATTCGTCGGGTTCTTCCTCCCATTCCCGCAAGTCTGAAGGGCGAAGCACAAAATATTGTGTGACTAATATTTCCATTAGCTGAAGAACGAAATCGTCGGTGAATACTTGTGTCTTGATCTCCTGGACAGCTTGTTTGCGGTCATCCTTATCCTCGGGATACTGGTATTTAAAGGTATGCACGGGGTTGAACACCATCTTTATGCATGATCGGAATAGCAGAAGAGCCTTCAAAGCCATTTTCTCTGTTAGTGACGTGTCATTCTCAGCATCGCCGTTGCGCTTCACAGCCCAGTCGAAGCTGGAAGAAAGAGCCTCCTTGGCGTTGTTCCCATTCACGACATCCCAAGAACGTTGTAGGATAGTCATACAGCCCAGCGACACGAATGAAGCTGGGTGTGATCTTGACATGTCCAACCAAAGCTTATCGACCTGAAAGATGTGCTTTGCAAATACAATGTTACCTGGATCTCGCTGCCAAGATGAGAAGAAGAGATCATAGTGCTCCTGCAGGATCTGCCAGAGTTGTTTTGCCTCACTATCTCGATGCGGATGCTCAAAACCATGGATCAAAAGTCTCCTCAATGTCTTCAGAGCTGCATGGCTGCAGGCCATTGCCACACCATCTAAGGTCGATCTCCAGTGGTTCACCAGATTCACGTACAGCTCGCCAAGCACATGAAGCAGTTCTGGGGCAACTGACTGTAAGCTTTTCCTTGTTCTGATCAATGCTCCAGTTGCCAATTCTTTGATGACCTGCAGGGTGATGTTAAGAACGTTCTTCACATATTCCATTGGAGCATTGTCGTCTGAAGCTAGTCGTAGATGGTGAATGATCACCGATATTGCATCAGGCCAATCATGAGGAAACTCAAACCGCACAATTTTCGCAAGCATTAAGGCATTCTGCAGTGCTAGCGTAGGTCTTGGCTCTCTCACTCCGACCTCAATTGCTCTCGACCGTATCTTCTGCTTCTCATCCTTCTGTATAGCATGCTGAGACGTCTTTCTCCAGTGCTTATCAATGCCATTTTTGAGCTGTATTATGGACTGTAGTCTGATTGCATCATCAAGACCAAAATCAGAGTAGACCTCCTGTAGTAGTGAATAGTATCCTGGTGTTCGTTCCCAATTCGACAATTGCTTCGCCGAGATCTGAAGAGTTTGTTGTGTTGCTTGGACCCCTGCCGTTTGCGCTAGGGTTTGAAGGATGTCTTGAACTGATAGTGGGACTGTCTCGCCCTCGGCCTCTATTGAGAAGGAAGGCATGGTGGCAGAGCCTCTGGAAGAAATGGCCAAAACATTGGGCATGAGTCTCAGCAGGCTTTTGCATACGGTCAATGTCTCAAGCATTCAAGTTGTATTATAGACATCGTCAGGCTGATCAGTTCTTGCCTCAGGCCAGCATCCGCGTGATTCAAGTTTAACCTCAATGTTCGCCTACTGCTTGTCACTGTCGCGAGCCCGAAGTAGTCCACGAGGGAAGCATTCTCCAAGGCTTCGGTGCCTATAAGCCCACCTCCAGCTTTCAGCGACCCAAGATCCGGCCTCGGCATGTGCTTCGATATCGCAAAAGAGATATCTTCTCAACATGGTCATCTCATGCTCACTGATCATGCAACCGTGATGTCCTCGGCAGGCACGTTTGCCGCAGCTCAACAACGAATACAAGCACGACAAGAAGCTCGGCGGCAGGAAGCACTCGCAGCACAACACGCACAGCACGTGAATACGCAAGAATCAGTGCTAGGACGATTACCGTATCCTCTGAGTCGCGCGGCTGGACCGCTCACATCGCTATGGACAACTTTATCAGATAACAGAGGCACTCAGCCGGCCGTAAGGGTCGGACAGGTTGATGCAGAACTGCTAGACGAAGAACTTCTTGCACTCCTTAAGTCGCAAATTGGTGACGCGCTGAAGTACTTCAACCCACATGTTCAAGATGACTATGCGCACGAGATACTGCTTGGCCTACGCGCCGTGCTTTTCAAACTAAGCATATGGGACAACGATGCCTCCTATGGTGCGGCATTGCAGGGACTGCAGTACACAGATGCGCGCAACACAAAAACCGGCGCATTAGCGAGACCGACCATCGCTCAGAAGAGTCTACACGGCCTGATCACAGTGTTCGGTCGCTATGCATGGGATAAATACAATGACTATCTGCTCGAAGCCGAATCGTCCCACACTGGACCAACACTACTTCTGAAACGACTGAGCAGTATCTCGTCGCGCCTGGGGACAATCCACGATCTAGCCGCTTTTACCTCGTTCCTCGTCTTTCTAGTTAATGGCCGCTACCGCACACTCACTGACCGCATCTTACGCCTTAGGCTCGTAAGTCCAAATTCTCAAACCCATAGAGAGGTCAGCTTCGAATACCTTAACCGTCAGCTTGTGTGGCACGCATTTACCGAATTCCTCCTCTTCCTTCTACCACTAGTTGGGATTACACGGTGGCGTCGTATACTAAGTCGCGCATGGAAACGCTTCCGAACCAGTATCACTGCGGATCCAGAGACCGAAGACCTTTCTGAAAAACCAAAATCAGGACCGTTGGCATTTTTACCTGAAACAACATGCGCGATATGCTATGCAGATCAGAATCCGGCACAGACATCCGAAGCAGAAGTTCTGGGCGCCAATGTGGGCGCTGGTGGTGTTATAGGTTCAGTGCAGACTGACATTGTGAATCCTTATGAGACGATGCCTTGCGCGTGCATTTATTGCTTTGTGTGCATCGCGACTAAGATCGAGAGCGAAGAAGGTAATGGATGGTCGTGCTTGAGGTGTGGTGAGACTGTCTACAGGTGTCGACCTTGGAAAGGAGATGTGCTTATTGAATCGCCGAGGGCAGTGGCAAGAAAGACTGTTGGGTTTGTTGACGAAACCATTGATGCTGCCGAAGATGGAGTCGTTGGCGACAACCGGTCAGCTGTCGAAGAGGAGTCAGAACAGATTGATACGAACGACAGCGCGATTGATTCCGAGCTGGAATCGAGTCAGTGGCAAGAAGTGGCGAGATGAAACTGAGAGCGAAGCACAAGCAGCCCACTGCGACAGGTAGATGAGCACACGCCATCTTCTCCCGGTTCACGGCATGGATATTCGGGATTTGTAAGACAGAAGAAGCACTTTGAATGGGTCCTTCTGTTTTTAGACGTGCCAATGCTCGTTGCACTCGAAGACCGTTGTCATCACTCCGGACATGAAGCAACGTAGGTACATCTTCATTGAACCGGTAATATCAACGTGCATGCTCGAAAGACCTGAATCAAGTGCTTCGGAAAACAGTACGTGGCTAGAGTTACTGGATCACAGGAAGTGGCACCAATACTGCTGCTCACAGTTCTTTTCAGACGCCTTAAACAGTCCCAATAGTCTGTCACTAACCACCTCTCTCATATCGGGCAATGGCTTATGGTCGCTTTCTGGATCTGAAAGCTGTATGTTTGTCTCATGCAGTAATTCCCAGTATCGCAGCATAGCTTTGTTGTCATCGAGGCAAGGCTCTTGATGATTCGTAAGCAATTGGCTGGGAAACAGGTGAGCGTATCTGTTGTAAATGTACCACGTTTTCTTCCTGCATTCAGCATAGAGAGGCAACGCTCCGGCCGGGATACGATCCTCGAGTATATGATTGCAAGCCTCTTGGGATTGCTTTCGGGGCATTCTGATCATGCTCTCGATAGCTTCCACGAACAACTTGGTATCTGACACGATCATCTACATGACGAAGACATCCGGACAGCACTAATTATTTCGATTGAGCATGATCTCTGTCAGAGCTGAAGTATGCGGCACATTTTTTTGGCGCGGCCATACTTATCACAGATAACTATCAACGCCGGCAGGACCTTAGCATTGGAGAACCTGATCTCATGTCGCCTGAAATGAATCGAGTACAGCATGTTGATCATATCTTCAAGGTTATTCCCAGGTATCGCCAGGGGATTCGTGGCATCGTGGCGACTTTTGTCCTTGCTCGAAACTGTGAGCGAGAAGGACTCGAAAGACTGGCGATAATGCCTTGAGCAGATATGAGTCGACTTTGATGTGTACTGGTGATGTATTCGATGCTCCCAAAGGACATGTTGCCAGTACAAGGTCGCCATTGCCAGCGACTTTCATGATTTGGGACGGTTGGTCAAGGTTAGGTCGTATTGCTACGTCAACAGTAGCAGAAGCTGTTGGGAGCTGTTGGACGAGAGACACGGCGATATTTGGAAGAACAACAGAAAGATCTCAATCAAACTTTCAAAAGACCTTGACTATCTGATATACTGTCCGGAAGTCTATGATGGTGTCAATATGTGCGCGCTAATCTGTGACGGGTCGCGCTCTTGTGGCCGTCCAACCGGGCCAAGATAACCTGACACATGCACAGTCACAATTGACCAGCATCTTCTGAGACGACCAAATCGCACACCGCGAAGCCAAATTCATATGACGCCGTGTGCTGTTGTTAACACGGTGACCAGATATCTGGACTTTGCTGCATACAGACATGGAACTCAAACATGTAACGCTAAGAGGAACCTGATCTCAACACTTGATGCTCTGCGATATTGCAGCGACCGATCCGTCGGAGTCTGACGCACCCAACAGAGTTATGAGCTGTCCTTCGGCATCTTTAGTATACCCTGCATGACCTCAACAGCCTGACCTCTGAGCTCAATCCTTTCGATGCCTTTACCCGTACCATCAATCGTGACATCGACGAAGATCTTGCTCGCTCGCCCCATCTCAACACCCTGATCAATCTCAAAATGATAACTTTTGCCAGCCTCACCTCTCTGCAAAGCCAGATAAGCAGTCAGAGCACCACTCGCAGCACCTGTAGCCGGGTCCTCAAGCTCAATTACCATGACCCTCTGCTTGATTCTAACGACCTCCTCCGTCGGCTCCGATACAATGCAGTAGAACACATCACCAGTCAACCCATGCTTCCAACTCTCATCAAGGTCTTCCAGCCCAGCGATATCATCTTTCGTGACCCTCACATTCCCAAGTAATTCAGGCTGAGCACTCAAATCCACAAGCGCAAAATTCACACCAGGTACAATACTCGAAATCGGCACCTCCAACTCTTCCAACCCCTTCACGTCTTTCAATGCACTCTGCACCTCCACTACTCTTTTCCAGTCCAAGTTCTTGCCATGTACCCTAACATCGTGCGGGATCCTCGCACTTGCTATACCATTAGCCCGATCATACCTACACGTCACAGGCCCGGCCTTGAGCTTGACTACAATCTCAGTTCGCTCCTTCTCCAGTTCCTCAAAGATAAACACTGCTGTGCCAATAGTAGGATGTCCCGCGAACGGTAATTCTGACTTTGGCGTGAAAATCTGTGCGTGGTAGATGCCTTCGTACTTCTCCGGATGATGTAAGATCACGGTCTCGCTGTAATTGAATTCGATGGCTATAGCTTGTTTTTGAGCTTGTGTTAGGGTAGAGCTCGACGGAAGGTGGACTAGGCCGAGTTGATTTCCCTTTAGTGGTTCAGACGTGAAGACGTCGAGGGTGTTGTATTTCACTGTCTCAAAGAGTCGAGGCATTATCCCGGAAATGGTGTATTGTCGTGCTAGTAATATGATGAGATATCGGAATGGAATTTAAGTTCTGGATTAGTCTTTGAGACCGCTCACGCTGCAAGCGAATACGATTTCTGCGAAGGTCTTGGCACAAACTGGGTATGTCACCATCATGCAGTGCTGGAGATGTACACGGTCGACTATTGCACGACTAGTACAACGTAAGCTGTGCATTCACAAGCGAGAGGCAGTAAAGATGGTGTAAAATCGTCGATTTCTATATTCATGTCTTTGAATCACCGAAACAGCGCTATCAGAAATGCTCACAAACTAAGTTATGCCTGAATATCATCATAATCATTCCTCGTCACTGTCATCGCCGTCGTTAGTGCCGTCGAGCGCATTCGCAAGTGTCCTTATTGTGTGCCTTTTGCCAGCAGCTTGACTGTTTGTGGGCCCTACTTTCTGCGAGTAAGGAATAACTTTATTTACAACGGAGTTAATAGCCGTCCAAAAAGAACTTCGAGGCGCTGCCATTGAGCTTTCTACCGGTGTTGCATCGTCTTCTGATGCTGACGTCTCTGCCTCGGACTGCCCACTGTCAATTGTTGACGCTTCATCCGGGTCCTCTTGGTACTTGACGGGTTGCGAGTGCTCCTGTGCAGAAGTGAAAGACGCTGGGCTCTTCGAAGTATCGTGCACGTGATGCGCTAGGTCTTCATTCCCGCTCCTACCATTTATACCATCCTTGCTCATTGGCGAAGACTGAGGTCGGCGACGAACGCTCATGTTGGGACTAGGCCGTTCGTAGACACTATCTGGAACGCGTGATCGTACGGATCGACCACCCGCTGTTCGTTGACTGGAGTCAGCCTGAGTAGCAGCAAATGCTTGGGACAACGAAGGATCTTCAGAAGTAGAGACGCTCTGTGCAAGAGGGTTCTTTGATTTCATTGGAGTACCTTGTGTTGATTTGACGCTTGCATTGGCTGATGGGACGTTCGGCTTGCCCTTCGACTTGGTACTCGAAGGTGATTTCAGCTTTGTCGACCTTGTAGAAGCAGAACCAGCGTCTTTTCGAGACCTGCCGGGCTTGGCAGTAGATGAAGTCAATGGTGTTGCTTGCCTTACCGCAACAATGTCATTACCTGAGTCCGACGTGACAGACTCTGTGGTAGTTACCTTGTCTGTTCTCTCCACGTGTCCAGTGTCAGAGTCATTCGCTTGATCGTTATCTTCATCAGGCTCGGATCTCGCACTAGTGCTCTCTTCAGAGCCAGTGCTTGATCTTTCGGCTTCGCTGGCGTCTTCCTTATTGACGTGGTATTGTCGTTCCCGTTCTGCTTCTGCATCAGTCACGACCTCATCGTCGTCTTCGGACTCGACTGGCTCTCTTTCATCGTCAGCCTCGCTGTCGTCAATATGAGATGAGGGCGATTGACTCGTGCCGTTTGTGGAAGTTGAATTTGACCTAGACTGACTTTTGATGATGTCGTTGAGCTTGGGACTCTTTTGTGTGCCGGATAAGCGCTGCTCCATCTTGCTCGGTGTCTTTGACATCGTCATGGACGAACTAGGTAGGCGATCGCTGTATGGTGTCCGTCTTGAAGATCCTTCTGATTGACGCTTCTTGCTATTATAGCCATACCATCTTCCAGAACACTGTTGAGCAGTACGACCAGTTCCAAGCTTCTCGCTAATGGCTTGCCAAGGAATGATTGCTTCCAGTTTAGGATCGTCCACTGTTGTGCTTTTAGACGCAGCAAAAGACTCTATCTCTTCCTCGAGCTGTAAGAGCTCCTCGTCACTCCAATTGCCCCTTTTCTTGCCCTTTCCATAGTTCATTGTGTGTCGCCAGTGCTGACTCACTTCATCGGCTGTTCGGCCCATCCGTTCTCCAATCTGGACCCATCTTTGGCCATATTGCTTAATAAGTTGTTCCAGCTCTTTCTCGTCTGCTTTTGACCAATCACCTCTCTCTACATTGCGAAAGTACCGTTCTCGGAAGCGTAGCATAGTCCGAAGATTTCGACCCGGCAGCTGGCTGCAATATTCGTCCATGAATTCGTTCTTGGTGATAAAAGCATACGGCCACTTGGATTTATTTTTTGACGTAGCCTCCATCATCTCGTTAAAGCTATACGCACTAATCTCATGCTCGGCGCAAAACGAATCTCGCCAAGTCAGCAAATATTGCATCTCCTTTGCGTCTAATCGGCCAATCTTGCCCATCTTGGTCAATTCTCTGAAGCTGTAGTCTCCTTTCGAATGGCTTGACTTAGCAGTCCTTGGCGTATTGGAGTCGTTGTCAGCACTGGAGTCGATCTCAGAGCTCTCGCGGCTGACTCGACCCTTTGAACCACGTCGTGCTGTGGTCGTTGCTCTAGGTCGAAAGTCTGAGGATTCACTACCGTCCTCGTCAAGTTCGTCATCATCTAAGATCTTATCCTTGATTTTCGGTTCGGACAATGCAGCCCTTCGAGGCCTTGGTGGTTTCCGCGGTGAGGCATTTGGTCTCGCTTTGGCAGCACTAACGCTTGCTCTCTTCTGCTTTTCTTGCTGAAAAGCGTCACGCGTCATGCTGTATATCTGACAGTTGCGTTTGTCTCTGCTGCAGGAACTGCATGCTGGCTTGACATTGTCACAGCGTGATGGTTTCATCCAACATCGATAGCATCTTCGGTCATCAGCAGATTGCTTGTCTCTTTGCAACTTGAACCTGGAGTGTTTCGGCGTAATGTTGGACGGAAGCGTGTCCAAAGGTTCAGGCACGGTATGCGAAACAAGCCAGTCATCGGGCACTGGAGGCACGTTCACGGTAATCGGCTTGAACTTTGGTCGTGAAGATGATGGAACAGACGCCGCATCAACGACATATCTGTCCAAGGAGGACTGTCGCTTCTTCGATGCCACGGAGGCTGGATGCTGCTCCCTACGACTTGATCGAGCAACCTTTGAGTGCTTCTGGTAGTCCACAGTCCCATTCCGGCCTTGCGGCTTCTCGCTGACAATAGCAGTTTCGGACACCGCGTTCTTAGACGGCGTTTCATTTTCGCTGGTTGAGTGGTCCTCGTCATTGTCAGTGTCCGAGTCGTTTCCCATAGTGACAACAATCAGATCCGCGGTCGATGCTGACGCGCGTCGTGATACGCTTCGCATTGGCAGCTCGACAACAGACATGTGTTCATCAGAGGTCGTCATCGTCTCTTCGGTTCGTGCACGTTTTCTTGCTGGGAGGGAGTGCGAACTACTGGCACTACCAGACGATCTCTGTCTTCTCTTCGTAGCTTTTGAACGATCTCGAGATAGCTCGGTGATTTTGTCCGCAGGAAAAGGTAATACGCGCGTCTTGCGAATTCGTGAAGGTAGTTGCTCGACATCCGAATCGACCTGCATCGGCCCATCGTCCAGTGCTCTTGCAGTATCGATCTCTGATTTATTTTCGTGCTCATCAGAAGACTCCGTCTGGTCTCGAAAATGCTCTCTAGGCTCATCGACCATGTCTTCTCCCTCGTAAGTGTCATGGTTGACAGTGTTGTCCTTCTCTTCGTTCTCGGCTGAGGGCTGCACAGGTGCATGTGCTAAAGCATCGATCGCATACTCTGCTTCATTTTCATACTCAGGGCTTGCAATAGCTTCCTTCTTAGTGTGAGACGTTGGTACTTTGCGCGGCTCCTGGGTGGAAATCAGCGGAAGCTCTGACTCGAAGCTGGTAGACTGCGGACGCTGTGATGCAGCTGCTATATCTGAAGCAGAGTGAGCATTCAGCATATGTTGTTTTACTTTGTCTTTGCGACTCAGCTTCTTCAGGCACACAGGACACAGTAAAAGTGATGAGTGGAATGACTTGGCATGGACCCGAGCTGCTTCCTTAGACTCGAAATCGAGACTGCAGCCAGCTTCGATCCGGAACGGACATCGATTTGTGCGTTCTGATGCGACTAGCTCTGGTTCAGCCTCAGAACCCGATCTCTGCTCGTTGTTTGAGCTTGTGCGCCTAAGCACAGGCAGGATATCCGAAACGATCTGTGGCCTTGACACTTGAGTTGCTTCAACCCTGATCGGATATCTTGGTTGTTGCAGTTCTGGAGGAAGTTCATTGGTGAACGTTGTAGACTTGGGCATTGGTGTGGGTTCTTCAGCATTCGAGTAGCCTACAGTACTGACCGCGTCGACTGCAGGCTCCGGTTCGATGTCGCGAAGCGACTGCTTACTGAGGGTCCTGTGTCGAAGCTCGGTGAGCTTCGGATGTAGCACTGTAGGTGCTGAAATGCCAATCACCGGAGATGATGGTGAGCTTCCCGTTGTCCTGGTTGCGCTGTCTTGTACCGAATCCTCTCCATCGCGTCCTGACCTTCTTCTTCGGCGCCTCTTTTTCTTAGTAGAAGACCCTGCGTCACTTCCGGCAGTGTTACTCAGTTCACTCCGTAATCTCTTGCTCGGAATTGTTTGATGTCGTGCTGCTGGTGGTGGCATGAGTCCATTTAGGTTGCCAAGCTCTGATCTTCGCCGTTTTACCTGTTGACCGACATCTGTTTCGACGTTGCTCGATCTGTCCTTCACAAGTCTCGCCATGTTGTCTTGCGATATCAGGTTGCCGGTTGAGGTCGCTGCCGATGTTGACAGTGACTGCCAAATGCGCAAAGTACAGAGTGTAAATATCTGGTCATGATCGCGCAGGCGTCAATCTTAGACTGATGCGCACGAAAGCTCCAGTGACTGCAAGTCGTGCAAAAAGTATCAGTATGGGCCTAATGAAGTGAACATGCGACCACTGGCTTGTACTTTCCTTTGTGAAGTGCATCGCGAATCTTGATTTGTCGGTCGCGACATAGGTGGAGCTTCACTATCGATAAGCCCTCAGTGATGTCGGGTCTGAGTGGTTACTTACTTTTCACTGGGATGATTGGAAGCACAGATCACTTGGAAATTCAGAGCTAAGATGCCGGGACCTTCACATTCGAACGAGTACCCGAGTGGATAGAAGTTCTGAACATTTATCAAGTAATAACAGATCAGCTAGACAATTACATAGAGCATTTTAATCACATCGAAAGCGAACACTGTAATAAACGATACGCAATGGTCGTTAACGGAGCACACCACCCTTACGGTAGGCAGATCTACCGCCAAGCAGCTCGATCAACCGTAGCGGCCCTGTTCCTGTGTACTTTAGTGTACTAGTATCATCGCACGAGGAGCTCAAGAATGTTCACCACTTTGGGTGTCAAGGATAGTTGATGCGCTGAAAAGTGTGCGTTGAAGTCCGACGGTGGGAATGAATATCGATGAGCCTGGTACTTTCTGAAGGTTCAACTTTTCACACAACTAACGAGCTATCCTCGGACCCATTGCTGGGATCTTGAGGTTGTGTTGAAGCAGCTCATAACCCTTCGGGTCATTGTGAGTTTGTGAAAGAATTTGAATAAATTTGGGCAGTAGACTCCAGTAGACTTCAAAGACCTTGATCATAGTCGGAGAAGCCTAACAGTCCCGCCTTGGTATGCCTGTGCGTCACGCTTAGTCTTACCCAAGTGATTGAATCAGCAATCGGTGTTTTTGGTTATTCTCGGATAGTGAAATGAGACATGAAGAATCGCACAGTGTTACTCGCCGGATACTCACGAGTTTATATGACAGGTCAATGTGGTAGAGCCAAGCGTTGGTGTTTCTGAGTCTTCGAATTGATTCTGTATCAAAGCCACATCAAACCTGGATGTTACAACACCTTTATTGAGCCTTGTTCATCCCATGCTCCGTCTGGCTCTACATATGTCTGCCTACGTTACATATAAGCTATTCTGCTGATCCGTGCCAGAACCACAAGCATATCTCTTGAGTTCATTACGATGGTCCTCCTAACAACAACACCAACAATCCTGAGCATCATATCGTCCCTGCCATCAGATTCACTCTTCGACCCCGAAGCAGCCGATGCGCAAACAAGCATATCCCACGGCAACCTCATCAAGCTATCCAAGCTTTCGCAAACCTCCTTGAACACCCTCCTCAAAGGCGCAAAACCATATCACCAACCTCCCCAACCTGCTTCCGTCAAATCACCCGAATATGTCGCTCTAATGGCTCGTCTGAGAGCGGAGCAAGAAGCACGAGAATATCGTCTTCTTCTTCAGCAGCGCGCTCAAGAACAGGTGCAAACAGACACCTTCGATGGAGAAGGAGGGGACGACGATATTTCTCCGAGTCTAGTCCTGAATATGCTCCTGAGCGTAATAATGTGCGCTTGGGTCGCATTCTACACCACGAAATGGTTATTTAGTGATGGTGTCAGAGTCCTGTGCGCGCTTGGAACAGGCGTGATTGTGGGTGCAGCGGAGGTAACTGTTTACGCTGCTTATCTCAGGAAGGTGTCCGACGCGAGGAGGAAAGAAAGACGGAAAAGAGAGATCAAGACTGTGCTTGGTGAATTCAAGGGTGGTGATGGGATCGATGCTTGGGGTAGCAATAGAGAAGCTGAAGAGAAACAGCGGGTGAAAGAAGTTGAGAAGTCCGAACAGGTCTGGGGACGTGGTATACATAGAGGTATACGGCGCAGAGTTCGCGAGAAGTGGGAACGAGAGCAGGCACAAGCGGAGGAACCGAAGTAGGAAGAATAGTACGTACGTACGTTATTATGCTACTGTAACAAATTGCCAATGATGGCGACAGGCAGAGCATCGTGAAGAAGACGATCACTTCTTTAGTCCGCTGCTTCCTGGTCCCGCAGGCTTCTCCTCCTTTTTGTCTTTGTCTTTACTCCCACTTCTGATACCAAACTTTCCGATCAGGCTGTGCCGACTCTTATGCATTGATCTGTTCTGTTCATTGATCGCCGGGCTTTGATTGTCGAACAAACGTTCTTGTCTTGTGCCAAGCGGTCTCTGACTAGCACCAGACGGCACTTGCCTCAATCCCAATCCAGCGGTGGGACCTACTCGTCCTTGTTCCAAGCTGAGGCGACTTCCAGGTCTCCCTAACTCGATGCTGTGACGCGCACTAGCCCGGCTTGTTCTGCCTTCTGGAATGTCTATTTGAGCATTCCTAGTGGCACTCCGAGCTCGTCCTTCTGCGGCGGACATGGCTTGGAACTCCTCGTCATCGCCGCGCATAAGGCGTTCGCTGCGCTTTCGGGCTTTCTCCTGTGTGCCTCGGAATTTGTCAAGCAGTTCGGACCACTTCACCTCGCCTGTTGTGTTGATACTGCCAGGCTCGCGCCGCCCTGCAAGACGACCGACAGTGCTTGTTGATGAGCCTGGTATGCTAGACCCTGCGGCAACACTGGTAATTGTTAGTGATAACAGCTTCGAGCGTGCCCACAAGACTTACGATGTTCTTGCTGATCCCGGTTGAGGCGGAGGTGTATGGAGCAATGCAATCGCGCTTACACTATTTAGCCTGTTTTTCAGTGCCGCAAATGCTGAAGATTGTGGTAGAAGCATTAGTAAGCCGTAGAGGCATTTGTAAAGGTAAGGATATCTCTCTGGTTCCAGAAGCTGTATTCGAAGGACTAAACAAAAAGGTTAGCAAGGATGCAGACTCAATACTGGCGACCTACAAGTGAACACCGGACTTTCCAGCAGCTGCACCAGTTTATCAATCTGTATAAGCATGTTGACAGTCATCTCGATATCAGCAAATATTTGCAGCAAGCTGTAAGCCTGTTCATATGCTTGTGCCAGAAGACACAATGAGAACGTCGCCACAGCATTATGCGACCAAGCTTTGAAGAGCGCCACGAAGAATGCCTGCCCTTCCTTATTGTCGATGTTGCGCAGCCTCTTGCGCAACTCTGACAGCTCCGGCGCCGTGATGAGGTTGTTGTTCAAATTCTGAACCATTATGCTCGAGAACTCGATGTCCTCGTCCTTTTCGATACAGTCTGCAAAGGTCCTGTATATCCTTTCCGGCTTCATGTTTATGCATAGCTGACGTATGATGAGATTGCCTCTTATCTCAAGCAGCTTTCGATCGGTTGAGAATAACTGCAACAATGCTACCATGAATGAAGAAAAGTAGTCGTCCTCGGTGTGTTTGGACAATTGCGAGAGGAGTGACAGGTCCTGTATTACCACTGCTTCGGCTGAGTCGGACAGCGTCTTTAGCAGCACCGGAAATGTGCCATCGTGCAAGGCTAGCACCTTCTTTGGTGCTTTCTTGTGAAGTAACCTAAGCCAGTTAATTGCAGCAACTCGTGTTTCTTCTTTCTCATGTAACAGTTGTAGCTGCAAGATTCGCACTGCTTCGGCGTAGTCGAGCTCCGCCCGCGGTCTCTCCTCTTCACTATCTTCTGCCTTTTCGGGTTCTGGCGATAAAGGCTTGTCCGTGTCTTGAGATGGTTTAGCAACATCAGTATCGCTAGGAATGGTAAGTGACTTTTGATGTGAGTGACCGAACGAGCTATTTGTGCTTGGGGGAAGTTCTTTTTGTACTTCCTGAGACACATCCACATAATCCGTCTGATCCTCGTAGTCCATCACATAGTCTATTAATGCTCTGTTGACGTTGGTGGCTTCAGTTGCAAACGCATCAGACTGGGACGCCAGCGCTGGCAATACCTGCCCAAGCAGTCGTGGTACGAAGGGAAGAATCTCTTCAGAAGCAACCTCAAAGAACGTCTCAATCCACCTTAACGCAACGAGACCGATTTCTTCCTCTTTCTCCTTCGATAGACCTTCGATACGAAGGATAAAATCTTCCGGCTCCTTTCGTTCCGCCGATGGATCGACAAATTTGAGTAAGATATCCAGTATGGCTGCGTGGTCGATTTCGACATCCTGTCCAGGTACCCAGTGGCCGTCCGAGACTTCCTCATCTGCATCCGACCCTGATTCTAAAGCATTATCATTGCCCACTTCATCGGCAAGACTACCAACTGGTGAGCCAGTATTGACTTGACTGACGGAGTTTGTTCTCCGCCTAGCAGATTGACGACTTCGTCGACTTTCAGCAATGTTCTTTTTGACTTTGGCAATCTTCTCGATTTCGGTCAGTAGCGTATTGAGAAGGTCTTTTGTATTGATAACAACGTCTTTATTCTGGTCGCCGAGGAATTTGAACAGACCTCCAAGAAAGGCGGGCAGATAGTGGACAAGCTCGAGATCTGGAATTTGATCTAGCTGTTTAAGCCATTGGACAAGAAATTGCCGCGTGAACGGATTGAGAACCCAGATGCGTTCTTCGAGAAGCGGAATGAACCTGCGCAAAGAAAATGCTGTTGGCAAGTCCTCGCTTGAGCCACCATCTTTCTCAGCTTGCTCGTCGTAGTTGAGTATCGAAACATAATGCACAGCAGATTCAGCCACTATATCTTTGACAAGCCGATCAAGTAACTCAGCACCATTCTTTACCGAAAGCTCTGAGTCCGCTGAAAGCTGAAGGTTGTTAGAATCCCATAATCACTTGCTATTATGATAATCATTACCTTACAAAGCGCGTCGAATATTAGGTTGAAATAGACCAATACCTCACCCTTGGCCACCTTGGAAATGTTATACATAGCCTCGCAAGCATAATACCTGACTCTAGCATCTTGATCTGTGAAGCATGCCAATACTGGTGGAATTATTTCGTTCAGATGCCTTGCTACTTCTTCCTGCCAGAATTTAGCATCTTAATTGAGATTAATGTGGAACGACTAACCGAGCCCAATGCTATAGAGGCAGCCGCAAGACCGATGAGCCCTCCATTTCGTGCATACGGCTGATGTACAGCATATGCATATTCATGGCATAACTGATCAATCACCTTGCGTATCCTTTCATGGTCTCTGGCAGCAACAGATTCTCGTATAAGCTTTTCGAGTCTGTCGAGTCATTGGAGTCAGTTTTGTACCATATCAAATCAGATTTTATCCTACTCAAGAGCTCCCTGCTTGCGCTTGTCGTATAGCTTATCTGTTAGTAGGCGTTGGACGTTGGCATCCATGATACAAAAGAGGGACGACCATCAGAAGGCTTCTTTCAATCCGCCATCGTATTTGTTTGCTAAAAGTGGTTCGCAATACGGTACTGTTTCACAAGAGTCATGTGGTACGAGCGATATACAGGTTGAAAAACAATAACATTGTCGGAGAGTACTGAATGGTTCGAAAAACCGGAAGGCTCGAGTCTTCGATGTAATGGTCATGCCTGCCAGTCTGGGGCTCACATGTACCGCGAACAACCCTGCAAGAACAACAAACAGGGATGGCATCTAGGTGTTTCGTCCCACGGCTTTAGTACTAAAGAAAACGAAGTGGAAAATAGCCGCCTTAGGTACCTCCGTCTTGGTATTGAAGCATGGAAGTCCGTGGCCACTTTGAGTCATCAGGCAAAACCTTATGGAGTGCAAAGACACCTGGAAGTGTCCGATTGGTGCTAATAGAAGGATTTCTGGACATCGGCCACTAAGTGTCTCCTCCTCCAGCCTACCAAATTGCGACTGAACTGAGTATTCGTTATGCTTGAGAACGAACAATTGCTTCAAGCCACTAAGCAAGTCGAACGAGATTGGAAAGCACTTGTGTGTAGAAAGACAAAATCTGGGCATACGCTGTGCCAATCGGAGACATGCCGTCCAAACCTGTAGATTTCTCTCATGTCAGGAGTCTAAGTCTAAGCTATTGATCTTAACTACTATAGTGTGTCCTAATGACTGATATACTGGAACACAGCGCTCACAGCGTTCTCTGCAACTTCCTGCCGTAACAGCAGGTCCTGAATCTTCGACAGCTGTCCAGTCTCGCCACTATTGACAAAATGGTTCCAGGTACTGGTGTCACCATAGAGCATAGCATTGGCTTTGATAGCTTGAGTACCATCAGGCTTGCATCGCTTGCACTTGAAGGTATCGTGCGTATCGCTGGTTGTACCCGTCCTGAATTGGAACAATTCACGCAATGACTCGAGCGTGAAATGTCGCTCGACGTCTTCGGCAGAGTCGACCACAGTCGAAGACAACGCCTGTTTGTGCGATTGTCGCTGGAAGATCTTCTCTTCGATTGTGCCTGTACCCATGAATCGGTAGACGAAGCAATCTTTTTTCTGGCCATCACGCCAAACACGAGCAAGTGCTTGTTGATCTGCAGCTGGGTTCCAATCTGGATCGAAAAGAATAAGCCTGTTGGCACCAATCAGGTTGATACCACAACCACCAGCTTTGCTGCTCAGTAAGAACACAAATTCATCCCCATTCGGATCGTTAAATCGGTCGACAAGCTTCTGTCTCTTGTTTACGTTCATGGTACCATCTAGTCGAAGGCAGCCATACGAACGAGCTCTACATAGCTTCTCGAAAATATCAAGCGTCTGAGTGTAGTTACTGATAAGCACGATCTTGTCGTTCGTATCTTGTCGGATTCGAGCCAACATCCGCTCAAGCACCATGAACTTGCCGGAGTAGAATGGGTTGACATCTCTATCACGACCACGAGCCTCCTTCGGCACATAGTCGTCAGGCCAGCAATTCTCACTGCCAGGCAGGTCTGCTGTTAGGTCCAGGAGATCGGGATGATTACATAGTTTCTTGAGAATGCCAATCGCTTTCAGAGGCTGACTGCCTTTCCCGCGTAACAGACTTTTGATATCAGGACTCTGTATGAAGTGGTTGTATAGAGCCAGCTGGAAAGGTGAAAGATTGCAGAACACCACATGTTCATACTTGACAGGTAAGTACTTCGACAAGATATCATTTGTTCTTCGGATGATGAACTTCTTGACCAGTCCGCTCAGCTCTGTATTAGCTGCTACTCCTTTCTGCTTATCGATGTCGGAGCCTGCAGCATCTCGACCGCGTAAGATCGGAAGCTCAAATTTCTTTCTAAAGTCTGCTTTGGTGCCTAGATATCCTGGGTTTGCAAAATCGAGCAAGGAGTAGTATTCGGTCAGATCATTCTGTATGGGTGTTCCCGACAGGATAACTCTTCTATCGACTTTCAGTCCAGTCAGTGCCATGTAGGTGTTGCTGTCCGCATTTTTCAATCGGTGACCTTCATCGCAGAGCAGTAAGCCGATTTGCACGTCTTTTAGCTCATCGATGTTGAGCCGGAGTGACTCGTACGAAACGATCAGCACAGGTCGTGTCACCTGTCTACCAGAAGCCATAGCCCACTGTCGTAGTTGCGCTGTAAGCTCTTCTTTGGAGGCTTTACCATCAATCGCGAACGGTGTAGGTGCAGTCGGTCCGAGCCACTTTGTAAGCTCATTGGCCCAATTCTTCACTAAACTCGCCGGACAAGCGATAACACACTTCTGAATCGTGCCTTTGCCTGCGTTAGGGGATTGCTTGAGCAAGGTCCACATGAGCGCGATGCACTGTAGGGTCTTGCCAAGACCCATCTCGTCCGCCATGATGCAACCTCTGGCATTCTCATCAATCATGCCCGTGGTGCATTTGTACAAGAACTTGACACCTTCAACCTGATGTGGTCTGAGGACTTTCGTAAGTCGAGGATCGATCACGACCGGCACTTTAGGCACTTCTCCTTCGACCTGCTTTTTTATCCCCAGTATCTCTGCCAGGCTCTTGTGCATTATTGGCTCGTCCAACTTAGGCTTTTCTTCTTCCTTCTTTGGAGCTTCCTGCTCCGGATCTGGTTTCTCATCTATGGTAGGATCATACAATACAATCGCAAATTCTCCGCTCGGGTCATGCAAAGGCTTGTTGATAAAGTTGTTGCCACGACGCATGCCCAGACTAGGGGCCGGCCGTGAAGGATCCCACGCACTATTGTTCTTGTTACTGAGGGGCACAGCAAATCGTGCTCGGAATATTGTGTCTTTGTCCTTGACCTGGAACACGGGAAACTTCTTCACAGGTGTTGGACCACCTTCCACGTAGCCAGCATCTTTGTCATCGCCATCGACGACATCTTCGGAATAGTTGACTTTCCTTCGTTTTCTCGCTGGCTCGCCATCCACCTTTCGACAACGTGGGTTTTGAGAGCCAGGACACTTGAATGGCTTACTAAGACAATCGAGTGCTTTTGTTGAACTTGCGGTAAGTCTTCCACTGCGTGCGTTCGGTGGTAGATTCTCCTTGTTAGCGAGAACATCCACGGGTTTGGTGCGTATCATAATTGCAATCAGCGGGCAGCATCAGGATCTGGCGAATGATGGCGAAATCATACACATTATCGAGCTGTGTATGGCGTTCACAACATGCACTGGAGAAGCTTGTGTAGAACTAAGCAAAAGAATTAGACAGTACACAAGCTTGATCTCGTGGTGGCGGAAAGAGTAACCTCAACGCGTCTGAACGCGTATCTTTCTCCACGCTTTCACGTGATAGCGCGACATACCTCGATTGCCACATGGAACTCGTCCTCAACAGAAGCGTCGCGATCGGTAATAGGAGGCTACACACTTGCTTCATACCGCGTCTGAGCAGTTTCCATTGGACTATGGAAAGGACTCTTGCATGCGGACCACCTCGCAGATCTCGTCCTCTGTTCAGTCTAGGGACCGGCAGACCAAGGCAAGGTCCAAACTCGTTGTCATCGCACCAGTCCGGCAATGGTGTCGCTCATGTCATGAACACATTATATCTGAGTCAGACCCAGGAAAACGTAAGCACAAAAACCTCATCATGGTGGTCAGATCTTGATTTCGAGTCCACGTTGAATTATACCAATATTCAATATGATATTCGTGTTAGATGTTGCGCTTCTCTGGACTATACATATGTGGCACGTTCCTAGTACAGCTGACCCAGCACGAATTTTTCGAGCCTCCTAATCCTGCTCTAGCTTGACTGTCTCGAAATTCTAGCAAAGCACCAGAACATGAGGCTTTCCAGCTTTGTTGCTTTCTTTCTGCCTCTCCTGCTCTATTGTCCACCATGCTTTTGAATTGGTACTAAGCACAAAGTGTTCGTGCTGGCTGACTTTGCCAGCAAGGATCATACAGGTAGGAAAGCACCGGCTTTATTCGTGTAGGGACAAGAAGAGCCCAGCTGTCTCTAGGTCATAAATATCTGGTTTTCGAGCTCGATTTTGCTTGCTTATCCATCACAGACCTACTGTTCACATTATCCGAACGCAAGCAGACAAGCTTTTGAGGCTAGGTATTACCCAAAACCACAACTTACTAACAGTTCTACAGAATCAACCACAGTTGACATGGGGTAAGGGCATTTCCATGTCAATTATGGCCGTCATCACTACGGCGGCTACAACGATGACAATTGAAGTCGTCGGGCTTATCGGTACCAGGACTAGCCCTGGACTCAGGAGGATGAGTACCGTCGTCGAAATTGGCGATAGACGTTATCAGTACAGCAGCCAGTGGAACGATGTACCCTGCCGTGCCCATAACATAACAGGCGATAGTGCTCCCACCACAGCTCCCATCCTCGTCAGAATCGTTACCACGATCGCCATCCTGACCGTTACTACGATGATTTGGGCAGCGATTGTTATGCTTATTACGGTTGAGTACTTGAGCCAAACCTTGGTAAGCTCCAAACTCGCTAATGCCCCTAAGTAAATCATACCTTGGGCTTTTGAACCGCAAATACTGTCGGCTGTTGGTCAGCTGTACACACCAACGATTCGAGCAACGAATTCGATAGATAAACATATTGCACAGAAGAAATGCAAAAGGAAACAAGGCCAAGACACCACGATAGGTAAATCCCTTTACAGCAGGTAAACCAATGTCTCTTTATAACAGGTAAGTCCCTTTATTATGAATGCTCAATTCACAAGATGGATATATATTTTGCTTTGCTATTGCTAAAACATGTGATCGTGAGACTGCTCGTGCGCGAGCTCTGGTAGCTTTTACGATAGCGAAGCTCTAAAACACGATCTACGCTCCACAACACTCGCCATATCTCCTTATACATCATGTTGATTGTCGTGCGCAGCAGGATTTCGTATCGAAGGTCCATATACCGGCTCAAATTTCCAGAAAGCCGCGAATATGATTGGTCGAAAGCCTATACGCCCTATGGTTCCAGGGGCTGCAGCCTAGAAGCAGGATTTCTGATTGGTTGAGGAAAATTTCTAGCATAGGTAGCTAAAGGTAAGTTTGCCGATTCGCAGCTTAAGGCTTACACTTCTCCAGCTACCGATAGGTCCGTGAACAGCCTAAATCGAGCCCTATCGTGCCTAAGGACCTCTACAGCCTATGCCTATAAGCTGCGCAGGAGACTTGGGACGTTCACGAACCACAGGGTATTTTTTTTTTTGAAAAAGCTCGAATTTCTTCCTATAATTTAAAGGGTGTGTCAAGCACGACTGCAGTTGGGTTCAATGGTAGACACCATTCGGATGGGACGAAGAGCTACCTAGGCAGGTATCCCGAGGTCTGATGGCAGTCGCACCTGTAACTCAACACCTTCCTCTCGGTGCCTTATAAGCACCCATTGCCTGGAATAACACCCATTAAATCTCAAATCACCACGCCAAGGCCGGTCTCGCATTGAGCCTCTGAACTTTCCAAGCTTGCAGGATTCTCTAACTTGCAATTTTTCCTCGTAATCCGTCAAAGCTACGAGCGACTGATTATGCACTTGAAATAGACGATGCCGGCTTGATAGGTAGTGCAGAAAGAGAGTCTGCCTAGCATGTTGCGTGCCTGATCAGTGCCAGGGGCCCTTGTATCCTATGCCGCACTATGTCAGCAGATTTTTGGGCATCTTATGGCTCGGGAGCTCTCGGCATATGCATTGGCAACAGGCTTGATATCATAAAGACAGAGCTGCAAGCAGGAAATCGGATCTTCACCTCTCCTGCCGTACCAGCGCAAGAAAACGCCCTTCGACGTTTCACGAACCTCTTTCGCGGTGCAGCAGCCCCCATTTTGGGGTACGGAACGCTTAACTCAATCTTATTCATGACCTACAACAGATCGCTGAAAGCTATGGACCCGTCCATATTCGATCCGACCAAGCTAGCTGGTGTACCACTCCAGAAGATCTGGATGGCAGGAGCTGTGGGTGGGCTCGCCTGCTGGTTTGTGTCGGCACCATCCGAGCTCATCAAGTGCCGGACCCAACTGAAAGTTGATGGTTTGACGTCTTCTTACGCTACTGCTATCAAGGTGATAAAGCAGAGTGGTTTCAGGGGTCTGTATCTAGGCGGTACCTTGACGAGCATTCGCGACTCTTTCGGTTTTGCGTGGTATTTTTGGTCTTATGAGCTATCAAAGAGATTGCTACTGTCGAGACAAGTTGATCCTTTCGCTGACCCTACCGCTTCAGATGTGCTCATTGCTGGTGGTATTGCTGGCGTTGTGACATGGGCAAGCGTGTTTCCGTTAGACGTGATCAAAACGAGACTGCAAACACAAAGCCACATCGCTGCAGAGGGATCTGCGTTGCTACGACCAGAACATCAAGCGGAAGTCAAGACCAAATCTTCTTCGCAGATAGCTCGTGATATTGCTCGTGCAGAAGGTATCGTTGGGTTTTACCGTGGCCTAGGGATTTGCAGTCTACGGGCATTCATCGTTAACGCCGCTCAGGTAAGTCTATCTTGACTATGAATAGAGCTGTGCTGATTCCACATGGAGTGGTATGTGTATGAACAGGTCATGAAGATCCTAGCACCCAGGCTGAAGTGCGGCTGAGGAACGTACCTCTCCACGCTCTTCACTCCAGTTTGACTTCAGTCAGTCGTGCGATGCATCTCATAGAACATCATACACTGACCAATAATGCTTGCATTGGGTACTTGCTGTTTCTCTGCAGTAGCACAGCTACATGCTGACTGATCGTTGAAGCCAAACAGAATAGACAAGCGGTCAAATCAAACGCGTCGTTGGTACAGCCAGCTACGGTAATATTAACAGTGCCCTGCGCTTGTGGTATCTGCCGCTCTACAACTTCATCTCTTCAACGCTCAGTATGTCAGACATGGATCTTTGGGAAGAACCTCGACCTGTACGTCATCGTCAACCTGTTCACCGTCATACACAAAACATAATCGATCGGTCAGGCAGCCGCAGAAACCGACAACGGAGCGACAGCTTCGAAAGACCACGGCCTACACAACAAGAAACAGAACCAACTGCCGAAGAGCCACTTACCATCACCTGCAAGAATTGTCATGAATGGCAACTTGGGATAGACAAGCGTGCAAGAAAACAAATATGTTTACTGATCTGGATAGCACTACCCATCTTTTTGGGTGTCGCGGCTTTCTTGTGGCATTTTGTGCTCTTTTTCGCAGGGTTGTTCATTGGCTTGTGGAAGGCGAGATTGCTGGACTGAGACTTTGGAGTAGTTGCAGCGGTGTTCTTCGGTAGCCCAGAAGGCTTATGGTTGCCGCGTCTGGGAGGATCTGAGTGGTCGCCACGCGAAGAGCTCAGAAGACTACACCAGTATATGCTGAACAGGTCCTCCCGAACGACAACACAACACCATCTGCCAAGCCCCAAGCAAGGGTTATTTTGCCCACAAGTACCAAACATTAACACCACTACTACATTCATACATGACTTTGAACATGAAAAATGGTGTCCAGATCAGGAGCTAAAATTTTCAGAAATCCTCGTTGAAAGTAGGCTTTCGTTCTCAATCTATGAACTTGGCCCACCTAGACGCAGAACTTTGATCTCTATAGCCTCAAGACCGGGCTGATATTCTATTTTGCCTGAGTACATACACATATAGTGCAAGGAAACTTGATGGTTTCGTTTTACAAGATTGGCTTTTGTCGTGTTTTTGCGCTCCTTGTAGCTGCTCCTGACCAGTGATTGCCTTTTTGCAAGCAAGTGAGCCCCAAGCTTAGGGTTGATGGTTGCCACCAGAGCGAAACACATTGTTTTGAGGCAACAATTTTCGTGGCATTCACTCGCGACGTGTATCTTGTTTGCTAATATTGTTTCCTTATCTTTCTAGCATTTCTCTAGGTTTTCTTTTACGCTATCTGCAAAGCTCTTGTACCCCTTCTGCCCATACCACTCCTCTAGCAGTTTTGCACCAAGTTCATTTGGAATCTGACTTAGATCCCTACCCTCTCTTTCATCGATCTCACCATCCTTGCCGCCGGATTTGACCTTTTTCACAGTCTCTACCAAATCATTCATGCTGAAGGGCCCACCAAATGCAAAGATCCTCTCATCTACTAAGTTGTCATCACAGACAGCTGCAATGACATGCAATCTCGCATCGTCAATAACATCAATGAACCACTGTGGTGGCATTTGCGGTCTTTTTCCCTCCTTCCAAACGCCAATTGCCAGACCTCCCGTCCCACCGAGTGCTTGCAATATCCTTCCCGTGTTAGCGTTCGGAAGCACAGCATTAGCCTGAAAATGAGGCTTCTTCTCTTTCATGAACTTCCACAAGGCTTTTTCACCTTCGGTTTTTGAAGCAGCATAAACGATAAACGGGTAAGGATTTGGTCCAATACTCTCACCCTTCTTGTTATGCGCTGCGTCCACAGCAATATCATTCCTGTGTGACTGTCAGCTCGGAACCCATGAACGGTCCGACACGGCATTCAAGGCAGAGGCCAGAGCACCGATACTTGTCTTCAAGAAGACTTACCACGTATCCTTTGTCACGGTGACCTCCTTGTTGGGTATTGGTAGCAAAGCGGCAGTAGAACTTGACGTGAGTACAAACCTCTTGACTCTGGGTTCTTTTGATGCTGCATCCAGGAAAAGCTTGACACCTTTGACGACACCACCGACAACAGCGCTAACGTCCTCGGAGAAAGTCATATCAGAAGCAACGTGGATAATCGCATCGACATCTTTGACTGCTGCGTTTATGCCTGCAGTGTCATGGGTGAAGTCGGTGACTATTGCTGTACTGTACTTGGAGTTATTGAATAGTTTGCTGGTAGCATCGGCTTTTTGTTGAGAGCGTGCTGTACCTCGAACGGAGTAGCCTAATAGCAGAGCTTCATTGACAACATGAGAGCCAATGAATCCTGACGCACCTGTCACAAGGATTGTGGTTCTAGAAGGGTTTAGGAATGGCTGCTTGAGAAGTTTGACCGACATGTCAGAGCTAGAAATCAGATAGGAAGAACGATTTGTATAATCAGGAGATGCAAAAAGAGTCACAATACTAACGAAGCACTGACAACGGCTGGGAACCAGGACGCGGATACTTATGATCTGTATTCGCCCTCATTTTGCGTGCGCATGAATGTCCAGACAAGCTGAGCGGAACTCATGGCGTTACAGCAGAATTAACTGGTTGCTGGAGCTTCGATGACATGTAAAGTTAGGATGGCATATCACTTTATCGTAGCAAGCAAGCTTTCTATGACGTGGTTAAACTCTATGCGAAGGTAACACTCCCACATTGCTGAAGTCACGAACAGACGTGTCGATGACTAAGCAGCTCCACACAGGCTTGACAGGAAGCAATTCTTTTGTCTCGACATCTCGAGATCGCATAAGATCTATATTTCAACAAATGCCTCAACTTGTATGAGCAATTAGTTGATCCGTACGGCGCTAGTCCCCTTCACTAGAACAATCTTCCAGTGCATGCTACTGCCACCACCATGTTTTAGCGCCAGTGTCACGACTTCTAACGCATCACAATTCTCATCCCATTCCTGTTCAAAGTGTATCTCTGTCCCCACATCGAGGTCTTCTAGGTTGAGGACTTGCTGCTTTGGTTTACCGTCGGTGATGGAGCCTTCTTTTGCGATCAATTTCATCCGCAGGCCTGCTTCGATATCACCGAATAGCTCGACAGCCAAAGTCTTGTCCCTGAATGCTAGGCGGACTTCGGAGCCAATATCCACGCCGCTGATTGCGCTCGTTATGGTCTCCCCATGATTTGGGAGTTGCTTCGGCGAGGAGTGAATGTGACTCGTTGGTTTAGTCACCTTGCTGTGTACGAAGCTATCTACCTGTTCAACCTTCTGCACGATCCTCCTATTTGAGACCACAGAGAGCAACGACACTGTTTTACTAGATGGAGGTCCGGAGAAAGGGGTCTTACCAGTAAGATCCCACCAGCTAGTCGGGGGATATGGTCTCCAAGTGAAGTCATCCTGCATGAGGTGATGCATTGCCTCATACATCTGACTGATGATGTTCCTGAACCTAGCAAGCTGTTCGTCATTGTACTGACCCAAGTCCGGTATCGTCCATTGGTCGTAAATGCGAAAATGTGCGGCGTCAATCATATATACGCCGTGATACTTGATGAATTCTGCACACAGGAAGCAGGCAGCTTTACTTGTACCAATGACACGCGGTAAGGGTTCAGTAGTCTTTGCATGGAGCTCGTAATGAAAGACGAGTTGAATTTCTGCGTGAATATGGCACTTGGTAACTCGTCCTTTCAAAGAGATTTCGGAGCAAACACTAGCATAGTTCGGAACTACTTCCACCTTCGCATCGCGGAACTTCGCAGGATATTTCCTTGCCGCTGATACCATTGAATCAGTGCTTTCGAAGTAGCCAGCGATCTTTTCAAGCCGGCGAAAATATTTGTTTTCAACTAGCTGATGTAATTCGTCCGTTGAGGTTTGGTTCTTCAATCTGTGATTTTTGGCGACAGAGCAGAAATCGTAACAGTCTTGTACGACTTGCTGAAGCTCTATGATCCCGTCGTCTGCGTTCGTTGCAGAGTTATCAAGGAGTTTCATTCGATTTACCAACTTGTGCAACCTTTCCGTAAGTTCGCTACGAACAGATCTATTGTCGCTAGGTTCGATATGGTTGCATATCTGAGAAATCTCACGCCACAGTGGACGCTCTCCATTATCCTTACTGCGCTGATAGCCCGGCTTGTCCCATTTGATTGATTTTAGTCGTGCGTATATCCTTGACTCGTTTAGGGTGAGCACTTTCGTGAGGACATTCATGCGAATCTGCCCGGGCTCTATACCTATAGCTTTTAGTGCAAATAGCTATACCCTCTGAATCATGTCTCACCCTTATTAGCAAAGAGTGCGAGCTGCGTGACAACGGATTGTAGACGCTGTTTTACCTCATTACGTACGCCCTCGTTCGCTGCGACTCTTATGACGATGCTTTTAGTACTTCGAACGTTCTCAACGCAGGCAGTGGACACCGATTCCACACCTTCAGAGGCGGCTGCTATATAGGCAAATGACTTAGCGATTGTGGTCTTGAACAACAACAATGATACATCCTTGACAGATTCTGATGGAATTTGTCCAATAACTGGACTTCGTGGTACTTGTTTGCATTTCCTGCTTAATTCTATTAGCCTGTAACGGAATGTGTCCTCTGTGCCGAGTGGCTGCCAGATAGACCTGTCGTTTCGAGCTGTCCGTGGATTCATAGGTAGCATCACATCAGTAGGTATCCGTGGAAGTCCCGAGTCACTGGTCACTGGACTCGGATACGATTGAACTGGATAGAAAACACGCACGCTCTTCGCGCCTCGATGCAGTGAGTAGGCTGAGTATCTACTATGTGTAATACACTTGTTCAACTGTGATTGGCTCTAGGTGGCAGATGTGCCCTGCCTATCTGTACGATAAGCTTTTCGTCGCCACAACGTCGGCGAGGCTGCATCTTGTCCAATCTTGAGGCTTCTGGCCGATGATGAAGCAAGAAGACAATCCTCATGATCAGTATTCGTAGTGCAAGAGCAAGAAAGCAACCTTCGAAAAACGTTCTCGTATACGAATTGGTGGAGCCACAGGCGTCGGTACTGCAGGTTAGCCGATAAGTCCGAGCTACTGCGTCAGAGCTCGTCTGCAGCGAAGTAGTTATGGTAATGACATTGTAGCAGAATGGTCTTAAAAAGGTGGTTATTTTTCGCTAAACACATACGCCATCAAGATACATGTCACGCTGGTTGATGCACAACCTTGGTCTGCAAATACATGTCACTTCAGAATCAAATGTTACTTCTGTGCTTCATTCGGCTCCATCAGTACCAGCTCATAATCTTATCCCATTATCACCGTACCAAGACACGTCCGTCTAGGCGTTCTTCTTGGCCATGGTATTCAGAGCAGAGCCATTCTTGAACCATTCGATTTGACCTTCATTGAAAGTGTGTGACAACTCGCAATCCCATGCATTACCATCCTTTGGATGTACCCTCATCGTCATTGGCTGGCCGACCGCGAGTTGGGTGCACATCAGGTCGATCTTATCATCTGGATTGATCTTGTCATAGTCTTCTGGGTTGGAGAAAGTGAGAGGCAGCATGCCCTGCTTCTTCAAGTTGGTCTCGTGGATACGTGCAAATGATCGAGTGATAATAGCAAGTCCGCCCAAGTGTCGTGGTTCCAGTGCAGCGTGTTCTCGTGATGAACCTTCACCGTAGTTCCAGTCACCAACGACAACCCACTGGATACCATCCTTCTTGTACTGTCTAGCAGTAGCTGGCACGGCGTCGACCTCACCAGTCTTGAAGTTCTTGACTTTGTTGGCCTCACCGTTGGCAGCATTGATGGCACCGATCAACATGTTGTTGGAAATGTTGTCGAGATGGCCACGATACTTCAGCCATGGGCCAGCCATTGAGATGTGATCGGTAGTAGTCTTACCCTGTGCCTTGATCAAAATTGGTAGGTCCATTGCATCCTTTCCATCCCAAGCCTTGAATGGTTGTAGAATTTGCAGTCTGTCAGATGATGGAGAAACTTGTACTTGAACGGAAGCTCGATCCTCTGGTGGTGCTTGATAGGTGTCTCGGCCTGGATCATAGCCGTTCTTTGGCAGACCATCGCCTGTTGGTGGCTTGAGCTTGAAATCGTTGCCGTCCTTATCCTTAAGAGTGTCGGTTAGAGGATTGAACTTGAGGTCTCCCGCGATCGACATGGCGACGACGAGATCTGGCGAGGTGACGAAAGAGTGCGTAGCAGGATTAGCATCGTTTCGACCAGTGAAGTTTCGGTTGTATGAGGAGATAATAGAGTTTGGCTCGCCCTTCTTCACATCTTTTCGATCCCACTGACCAATGCATGGACCGCAAGCATTGGCTAAAACAATACCGCCGAAGTCTTCGAACGTCTTCAGTTGGCCATCTCGTTCGATCGTTGCTCGAATTTGCTCAGAACCGGGAGTGACGGTGAAAAGCGACTTTGACTTGATACCGTGCGACATGGCATCCTCTGCGATGGAGGCGGCTCGGGACATATCCTCGTAGGAGGAATTGGTGCACGAACCAATCAAACCAACCTTGAGGTCATCAGGCCATTTGTTGTCAATCACGGCCTGCTTGAACTTGGAGATAGGAGTAGCTAGATCAGGCGTGAATGGACCGTTGATGTGTGGCTCAAGTTCGGAGAGGTTGATCTCAATGAGCTGGTCATATTCGCAGCCTTCGTCTTCCTTCAGCTCCTTAGCGTATTGTCGGGAAAAGTCACCAATGTGAGCTCGCTTCGTAGCGGCCAGATAGTCGTACATTCTGTCGTTGAAGGGGAAGAGCGACGTGGTTGCACCAATTTCGGCGCCCATGTTGCAGATGGTACCCATACCTGTGCATGAGAGAGCCTCGGTGCCAGGACCGTGGTATTCAACGATAGCACCGGTGCCACCTTTGACAGTGAGGATACCGGCGACCTTCAGGATGATATCCTTTGGAGCAGTCCAGCCAGACATTTGACCAGTAAGCTTGACACCAATGTATTTTGGCGCCTTCAGCTCCCATGGCAAGTTGGCCATGACATCGACTGCATCAGCACCACCTACACCGATAGCGACCATACCAAGGCCACCAGCGTTTGGAGTATGAGAGTCGGTACCGATCATGAGACCACCAGGGAAGGCATACTAACCCAAACGTTAGCATCAAATTATAGGCCACGAGCATAGACAAACTTACATTCTCGAGGACGATCTGGTGAATGATGCCAGATCCTGGTCTCCAGAAACCAATGTTGTATTTGGCGCAAGAGGAGGACAGAAAGTCGTAGACTTCCTTATTGATGCTCTTTGCACGATCCAAATCCTTGTCACCGCCAATTTGGGCCTCAATCAAGTGATCGCAGTGCACAGTAGTTGGTGTAGCAACCGAAGGCATACCGGCAGACATGAACTGAAGAATGGCCATCTGAGCAGTGGCATCCTGGCATGCTACACGATCGGGTCGCAGTCTGAGATAGGACTTTCCTCGTTCAATTTCCTGGCCCTCTGGATCGTCCAGATGTGAATATAGAATCTTTTCGCCGTATGTAAGCGGCCTGTTCAGCCTCTTCCGTACTATCGCAAGATTTTCTGACATTTTCCTGTCCAGAATCAGTTTCGTGCTAGTTTGACAAGTTCTCGGCCATACTTGTAGTTGATGTAGTGACCCTGCTCCCAGTTGGTCATTTCGACCTTCTGGTCCAGCGGGTGGTCGCCCACTGTAGCATATCCTGCTCGTGCCTTGAAAGGCTGTCCTATATTAGCTGTCTCGTTCGATGTGCCGACGGCTTTGGTGCTTCTTACGCTACCCATGCGGGCTCCCTGCTGTGAGGCATATGTCAGCAAAATGTCAACTTGAACACACCTGCAAAGGCGCTATCCAGCTACGCATTTGTCGTCGTCATGGGTGTTGAGGTCTCATGCGAGCTGATAGCAACCTTGATATGATGTCAAAGCTGTTCAAGGACTTACCGAGCACATTCGCCCGAAGAGCTTCGAGGACAGCATAGCGGCTGTGGTCTCGATGAAGCTCTATCAGTATATAGTCAATGCAGACCCAGCTGCAGATTCACACAATGAGTGGAGAGAAGGTGCGATGTGATGAAGGTGAAAGCACGAAATCGAGAGCTGCGGTAGAAGCAAAGCCGCTTAACTTGTGCCTTCTCGCGATTGGTGCACGGTAAGCTTCTGCTTCGTGAATAGGCTACGATGATTGGCCAGAGTTACTGGAGCCGTAGCCACCGAGGGTTGCTGCCCGTGCGATAAACAGCTTCCGATCACGATGAGCTCGATTACTGTGACACCTGTCGTTCGTCTTTCTCTGAAATGCCTATGAGTTAGTAGACACGAAAATGCACTCTACTTGTAATGCAGTCACTTTCTACAATCGCACCTTTCGTAGCTCATGCAACGACTTCTCGTGCAAGAGTGGATCTTATCGTGGTCTGCAGACTGCGAGAATTTGAAAAGCGTGCATCTCATTGGCTGACAGGCATCGACGAGCTGGATCCAAGGCTCTGGGCTTTTTCCATCACAATGGCTCGTTCCGAACTCGATAGGCACAAGTTTTCCAGGCGGTCGTGGGCATGAGCAGTGCCTAGACAAGATCTGACCATTCGGATATTTCCGATGTGGCAGACATGTGCTTCAAGTTGTCTGATAACCAGCACTCACACCCTCTCACTCTCCCGACTTCGCACATACAACGGATAAAATCAGCAAGCTCCCGCCATTGCGAGTGCCAGAAATATATGCTTATTGAGCATGGGGACTCAAACCACCACCACACCAATGCAATGGCCGTAGGAACACTGTCACGTGATCATGTCCTAGACACCATATGACGTTGCTGGCGCGAGCTCTGCGACGTCGAAGGTACAACGTCATTTGTTGATGCTGTCGTGTTCGCCAAGAAAAACTGGAACAGGTCTGCCTTGTTCTTCCGCGAAAGCTACCGCTCACCTTGCTCAAGCTCGACAAGCTCTGGAATAAGCTCATCCTGCAGTTCCATTATTGTGCCTGAATAGCCTTGCTCGTGTGGCAGATCTTATGCAGCATGTGTCTCCACAACAACATGGCTGCTGATTACAATAGTGATGAACGTGATACAAAACCAGGTGAGCCTGCGCATGTGAGTTCTGCTCCTACTCACGCGTCCACTTCGTGATCTTGTTCCTTCTTTCTTACCCTGTCGCTCGCCAGTATGAAGTCTGTGGTATTCTCTATTGCCTTTGCAGCAACTACGACTGCGAAATATCTGTACGAGGATTATACCTTTGATCCATTGCACCATCTTGCTGGCATAGCACCCTATTTCGAAGGATCAGATCCTCCTCGAGATCCTAATCCACCTCAAGGTTGCAACGTGACCAAAGCAGCATACCTCGTACGCCATGCCGCAATCACTGCCAACGACTTTGACGCTGAAAGCTATCTTGACCCACTGATAGAGAAGCTCGAGAACCACACAAACATAAGCTGGGGCACGATCCCAGAGTTGGCGTTTCTGAAGACATGGATAGCGCCTCGATCCATCATGGACGATGAGCAATTAACACGGACTGGCAAGTTAGAAGCAGCTCAACTGGGCGTCACGATATCCTACAAATATCCAAACCTTCGGCTACCGCAACGAGTCTGGACGTCCACAGCGGAAAGAACCGTCAAAAGTGCAGAGGGCCTGATCAGAGGCTTGGAAACAGATGACAACCAGATCAATATGGTTCAGGTTTATGAAGGAAAGCAAGCTGGCGCAAACAGCTTGACACCATACAGTAGCTGTCCGGCGTACAGCTCGTCCGCAGGCTCAGATCAAGCCGAACAATATCAAAATGTGTTTACCGCACCAATCAAAGCTCGATTGAATGCTCTAGCCCCAGGCTTCAACTTCACCACGGACGACATTATTGGCATGTTCGAAATGTGTGGCTACGAAACAGTCATTAGAGGCACCTCTCCGTTCTGTTCACTGGACCTCTTCACGCCAGACGAGTGGTTAGGTTTCGAGTACTCCAACGATATCATGTACCACTACAATACCGGCTATGGCAATGATATATCAGGTGTGATAGGTCTGCCATGGATGAACGCTACATTCGGCTTGCTTACAGGCGCATCATCGAATAGCTCGCAAGATCAAGATATCTATATTTCATTCACGCATCGAGAACTGCCACCTACGGTCCTCGTTGCTATGGGTCTATTTAACAACACACAGTTTTCAGGTGGTAGTATTAATGCTTCTATGCCCCTGGATCAGATCAACTACAACCGTGCGTGGGTTTCAAGTTATATCTTGCCATTCTTGACGAACATAGCGATTGAGAGGATGGACTGCTCGCAGAACTACTATGTCAATTCGCAAGCTTCGAATAGTTCGGGACAGACATATTATCGTGTCCTCGTCAATGACTCGCCGCAGACCTTGCCTGGTTGCTACGATGGACCGGCTGAGTCGTGTTCTGCGTCGGGACTACAGAACTGGCTCGCTGGTCGAGCTGCGATATTCGAAGGATATAGCTCGAAATGCAATGTGAGCTATAGTAACAGCACCGATCAGGTCAGCTTTTACTCCAGTGGAAGTTTGGGTAATGGCACGATGGTGGGGAAGAGGTCTCTGAACCCAATGCGGCGGTGGTGATGATAAATAGATAATGTGTAATGTTCTCACAGTAATGTTGATGGTGAGCCCTAGCCGTACTTCTCATTCATACTTTCGTACCTGTTGACAGCGGAAGTCTACAAACATCACGGCCACAGTTTACGAGTATTCATTGACCATCATCGTCACAGTAACGTGTCTCCCAATGCGCACCTCACTAAGGAAATTCCAGCTCGTACAGTGTCATCTTTCCCCGACTCTGCAAGCTTAGGATTCACCTCAACAAGATCTACACCAACACACTGCCCTGTTTCGGCAACAGCCTCGCATATGAAGTCGCCTTCTCTGAGCGTCAGGCCACCTCTTACCGGCGTGCCAGTGCTAGGTGCCCACATCGGATCCAATGCATCCACGTCAAAGGACAAATGGATTGGTACATCATCGCCAATATACTCCAATGCCATATCCATAATCTTACCGATAGAGTGTCGATCGATGTCATGCATACTGTACGCTTTGATCCCATTATCCCGCAGAATCTTCTTTTCACCGGCATCGACATCACGTAGACCGATATAAACCAATTTCTTTAGGTTGATTCTGTGCTCGTCTTTGAGCCAATCGAACACTCCCTTCTCAGAGCTTGTAGCAAGGCCAGTAAGGAAAGACATAGGCATGCCGTGGATATTGCCGGAGTCGGATGATTCAGGTGTGTTGATATCAGCATGTGCATCGACCCAGATCACAGCGATGTCCTTGCTCGAGCGTTCTCGAGTCGCGCGTGCGACACCACTAACCGTCCCGATTGCGATCGAGTGATCTCCTCCGATAGTAAGCGCGAGACGACCCTGAAGCGTTTGTTGATAAACCATTTCTGAGATCTCTTGTGTGACTGCGGACACGGAGCGCGGGTTCTTCATGCCGCGGACATCTGGATCGTCGATGCTTGAGCTATTGCTTACTGCCGTATCGCCCACGACTTCCGGCTGATAGGTATCGAAGTTTCGTACTTCAGTATCGCCATGAAGAGTGTATCCAAGTTCCGAAGACAATTGAGTCAAGAGGCCAGCGGAGCATAGGGCTGATGGGCCAGACTCTGTGCCTGGTCGACATTGACCTCCTGAGAAGCCGACCAGCGTTATACCTAGCTCTTGTGGGCGCGATAAAAATTTGGATGTGACCGGATTAGTGAAGCTTCTTGAGGTTGTGGATTTCAATTTGACCTGTCCATCCGTACGTTGTGTACCGTTGTTGTATTTATGGTTGTGTCCATTAGCCACATCTATTGATGGCATGATAAGTACAAGAGAAGATTGAAAGGTGATGTGCAAGTAGCGAATGTCTAGGTATTGTCAGATATATGCAGCACAACAGCAACGAGATCTGGACAACTATTGGCAAGAACCATATGATGGGTACAAGCGAATCACAACGAACACGCACGAAGACAGAGACTTTATACACAATCTAAGGATCGCAGAGTGTTCCGTAGCGCTCAGACCCACGCTCGGCATAGTTTGTATCAACGTTACCATCACTACTTTTAAACATAGGTATCTACCTTCTGCCAACAAGATGGGAACGAATAGGAGACGCTAGGAAGGTTTACCACAAAATGGAACGTGGGATGGGTTCCGCCCTTCAATGCTCCACATCATAAGAGTTCCTCTAAGCGCAGGAATTCCCGCTGTGCTTCTCCTAAGTGATAAATTAGGCGAACAAATAGATACTATGACAAAGAAGCGAAAAGCAGGAAGTAAGACCAACCAAATACCCAATATGGGTCGTTTGTGTTACATCACAGTTGCAACACTGAAAGTCGCGTGCACGTTCTCGGGTGCTTTCGATTCTCTGTGTTCTCGTGACTACTGCATACAAGCGACATGAGGCGCAGTAACGCCAAGTATCTTTGGGGAGCTGGGGTGGACGCATTGATCGGTTGACTCGCCATAAGCTGTGTAGACTAGCGCTTGAGTATCTTCCACTGAGGCGCAAGTTGCTACTTGTCAAGGTTCCCACAAATATCTACCTTCAGGTGACCTTCTGTCCAGGACTCGCACGATCTGCTACCCTTTTTCTCAAAAGTCGACAGATCCGAGAAAATTTCCCGCGCTGCATCCGAAGATATTTTAGCATGTAGTCATCATCAGGCCAGCCACCAAGCTCTTCAACCAGAGCTCTAGCCTCCTGCACCTGCTCCGTTGATGCAACATGCACTTCATCAAGCAAATCCTCTGCCTCAAACGCCCATAAACCCGTCAAAAATGCTCGGAAGGCAGCCAGGTTGTGCTTAGTCGGCAGCAAAGTGTGCTTGCGTAGCTGGACACGATGGTGATGTGTCCATCGTAGAAGCTGCAACGTGTCCTCCATAGAAGCCTCAGTTTGCGCTGTTCCGAGACTCCAGACTAGTGCTTCTATTGCATTACCTCGAGGGACTTCTAATAAGATCTGATTATCGAGCAATGTGGCAAAAGTGCCAAATTTCCCAGTAGCTGCTAGCATAAACGTACGTTTAGCTGTTCTGACGGGGTTCTTGTCTAGATTACCCTCAATGATGTCCCAAGGGCCGTCCTTTCGAGGACTTGTCGCAACCAGAAAAGCTAATTTTGCAATAGATTCAGCCATGCCGAATGTGGTCAATGTTGAGCATCGTCTCTGCGACAATGTATTGCAAGCTATTAACCAGATATTAGACAAGCGTTCTTTGCGAAGTTCCGTATCTTTGGCATTGCCATGCATTAGTAAAGCCTTAAGAAAAGCATCCCATATAGAGCTGTTACCAGAGTCAAGCTCCTTCAGGATATTCGCTGCGAACTTGGACCCATGCAGACATCGTCCGTTTCGTTTGCCGAATAGAGGTAAAGGTTTACCAACAAGTACGTTTGGTCGAGCTAGGAGTCGCAGGTATGGCCTTGACAGGTGTAGTGGTAAGTGGCGCAACGCCTGCGCCACCATTTCATGATCATGCTGTTGAGGATGAGATAGTATCGTACGAGCGTCAGCGTCAATCGGTGCATGTGAAATGTATTCCATGCCTCGAAAGAAGGAATTTTCTTGGTGTAGCAAGTCACCCAGCAAGCGCAGGCTCGGAGTGATACCACTGCAAACCATTCTCGAAAAGAGCTCTGCTGTAGTAGGAATGTTCTCTGGTATATACACTCGATCGCGTGCTGCTTCTGGATCAGGATACGTTTCCAGCCCGTCACCTGGAAGCGCCGAGGAATGCCGATTGATGTGTGCTTGTAACTTCATGAACATGACGTGATACACATGTGCCGATTGAGCGTGGACCGGAATACTTGCCGTATAATTGCAAAAGCACATCCACGCCTCTCTCACAGTTCGCGTTGAATCGACTCGGGCAGCCCAGATCGATGAGTCTGGTAATGTCTCGCGGGACGGACGCAGGTAAAAGTGGTCAGTTTTGCGTCGCAGTTGTATGGTGGGACTTCGATCAGTGTCCTTACCAGCAACAATTTGCAAAGGCAAATCCGAGTCTTGACGAGCATAGCCACTTTCTTCCATCTGTTGCAGGACTCGTTCTGCACGACTGTCTTTGCCAGAGTATTCCTTGGGCCGAAGCTTGGCACCCATCGCGTTCTTATCTTCCCATGGTGGCCACCTTGGAGACTGAGCACGGGACCACTCGGACTCTTCGGCAGTCTTGCGGTGCATGGCTTGGACGGCACCAACAGCTCGAAAAGCCTGACGGCTCATGGGCAATCTTGGTTTATGGTTCTGCATGTATCGGAGAAGACTAAGCTGTGCTTCTTGCTGGAAAATCATAAGTCGAAATGGATGTGATTTGGAAGGTAATCGTAAAAGGCTAACGACGGAGTTCGCACACTTTGCCACAATGCGCAGACGTTCGTTCTGACCTAAGCTGCTACTGTGCCCAGAGAATGCGTCCAACGCGTCCGTGAACAAGATTGTGATATTTTCGATCAGGGAGGGTGCAGTGGCACGCGCGTGACGAAGCATTCGAACTACAAATACCATCAGAGACGTGTCATTCCAATGATGTCGCTTCCAGTTGACCATGAACCAAGATAGTAGCTCTGTCAAAGATTGAGCATCGATATGCTGTGCTCTGAGGAGCTGAAGTGCAACCCACAGGGAGCCACGTGGCAGATCTGCTGGCTCGGGAGTATTTTCTAGAGCTACTAAGCGTCGAATACTTGTGCTGACATTTGGGCTTAGAAAAATCCATGCATAGGTCGATATCTTTCTGGCCTTCTCCAAGAATTTATCAACATCTTCAGAGGTGAGATCGTTCAAAACCGACGTCAAAAACTCTGACGTTAATCCTCTATGCTTTGCGGCATGATACATGAACAACTTCGTAGCTCTTCGTTCAAAACCACCATCCGTATCTCCTCGAAAAGTACTTGAACTTAACGGCTCATGTGCTTGTTGGTGCGCATCTTCATCCGGATCCTTGTGAGCGGAGAAGGAGCTTGCGTCGACTAAATGTGTCTTGCTCACACGTCGCTGATCTAACAAAACGTCTTCACATTTGTTGCTGGTATCTGTTGTGACGTCTTCGGTCGCAAGCTCTTCCATCACATCCTGGTGATCTATGGAGGGCAGTCGTTCCCACGCTCCAGGTGGTGTAAAGAACGGATCGACAAACTGGGTCCTATGATTCTCATGGTGGCTGTCGCATGCCACGATTTGTGTGGTATCATTCTTTACATGTACAGCGTGAGCTTCGAGCCTGCAGAAGGTGCTAAACATGTGCTTTCGAATCGCATTTTCCAGCTCCGGTCTCTGCGAATTGCGATCCCATAACCATATCAACGAATGCAAGCACCTTGCACCCCGAGACGTGCTATTACCACCGGTGTGGGCATCGAACTCAATAGCTGGGCGTGCTGAGAGCAACAAGCTATATCTGGGTAAAGTGACGCATCTTCTGTACATGCATCTGGTCGCCTTGTAGAGGTCAGATGAGTGTAATCAATGGCCGATCTCTGTGCTTGATTGTTGACCACGATGTTGTTGATGAACTCAAGCCGTACCTGTAGCATAACAGATTCGTGAGTTGGCGCCTGAGGCCACAAAGCAGGTATGCCGAGTCGAGGCGCAGGGAAGGGATCGCTCGAGACTGCACCCCCAACGAGGGCAGGTACTCACTAACTGAGGCAGTCACGCATCCACAATTCTCCCCTTCCACGACGCCTGAGTGCAGCACAGGTGAGATCGGAGTCATTCGCGTGCTTTTAATATTGGACGTGATCATTGAGTTTGTGATTCGATCAATAATCAACAGGTTTACAAGAAGTGACGCGCTTGACACTTCCCTGAAAGAGACTCTGCGAATCTACTTCGCGATCGCGGTTGATATCATTCTGCAGCGTAGTGTCCACGCGACTATCAGCAACACTCTTCAGCGCGGCCGATAGCACAACAAGAGTGAGCTGAAAATGCTAGAAATCTGACAACTTCATAAAGTTTCGATTTCTGGCATTTCTGGACAACGTGCAAACTCGATGATTGATCATCTCGTAGGGCTTCAGGATAATCCTAGCAAGAGTTATTCACAATAGATGGCACACTAGTTGCCATAAGTCCAGGCATGATGAAAGAACCATCACGCTCGGTCACGCCTTCGAGCTATCTAGGCAAGCGCAAACGTTCAGCCTCACCAGAAAAACCACGTCTGCATGGTGTGCATGATCATGTCGACTCGAATATCGACAAACTTCTCGTTGACATTAGAAGGTAGGTCCTTCTCTACGCTTCAATGGATGTGCTGACAAGTCAAAGATACGATCTCGCCAAAGCGCTTCTCCAGCAAACCCTTCCATCAAACAAGATAGGGCAGCCTGTTTCGAAAAAGCAACGTACTGAGCATCAAGAAAATAGTATTGGTGCTCGCCTTGAGCTCGAATTCTACAACACAGTCAGCGCTTTGGCCGATGATCTGCAATTGGCTGTAAACAATCTTAAGGAAGAGAATTCGGGAATCGCTCATGCCGACATCGAGAAGGTTGAGCGGACAATAGCCAGATATGCAGCAAGATCTTCAGCTGCTCCACGATCGCCTAAAGCCGCAGCTGCGCCATCTGCAGGTCAAGTGCTGACAGTTCGGAGTAATGTGGAAGGTGGAGGCGTCAGACAATTATTCTCGGGTCTGCGTGTGACATCTTCCGCTGACAGAGACCTGGGGGAAATAGATCTGAGAAAACTGCCAAATGGTTTCGATATAACAGAAGCGACTATCCTGGACGCGCATCAATTAACCACCTCTAGGGACGCCCGAACCTTCGGCGATGTCTTCGCTCAGCAAAAAAACATTAGACCTCTGGAGAAGCCAATGCCCACGACAGGCACGCAGAGCATGAAACTTGTCTTTCAACAGCCTTTCGAAAACGCGTTAACCAGGAACAAGGATGACTATCGAGCTGCGCATGTAACCGCCGGGACGTGGCTGACGTATCCAGCTTCAGAAACAGATTTTGATGTGAGACCCGGCATGAAGCCGAAAACTAATGATTTCGATAGCTTATTCAATGTTGTCTTCTCATCTTTTGCACCATCCGAAGACAACACGATGGCCATAATACCACGATCTGATCGAGCGCGACTGTGGTATATGCGGCATGGAACCCGTTCACTAGGTCGTATAATACCACAAAGTTCACACTTCAACGCTTTCAGCACTTCAGACTATCCACAGATTGGCGACGATTTTCAGGATGTCATCGATCGTTTTGAGCCTGTCAGCGTCGAAGATGCACAAGGTAGCTCGGGTGAATGCTGTAAAGGTAATTCAGATGTTTTAGAAGAAATTATGGAATTACTGCAAACGTTGGCTTCGCAGCAGCGAATCAGGTTGCAAAACTATCAGGATAATGTCGATCGGGTGATACCTGATAAGCCCGACCATGCAGAAAATGATGTCTTTGAGCTGCTGAGGAAGCAGTTGCAGATCCTCGTTGCGTCTCTACCGCCATTTGCAATCGCCAAACTGGATGGCGAACAGCTCAAGGAGCTCAACATTAGTACAGCACTTATCATGCATGTGCCTGACGTGGCGGGAACGGCACAGCCCGACGAGGGTACGTTGCAGAAACAGCGACTTGCAGTAGCACAGCAAGCCACCCTGAAAAGACCGAGTCCCGCACCAGTGCGAAACAGCTATAATGCACCGACACCAGCCCAATCTTACAACAGTCAAGTACGAAACTACGTAGCAACGACAACTCAAACTCCATCTATGCCAGGCTATGCCCAACGAAATGCACAGTCTTACAGCACGCCCAGGCCAAATGCTGTTGCGAACTATCAGCCGCAGGCGTACGGTCGGACACAGCAGCCTTATCCAGGCGCCACTATACAGCAGTATCAGAGGCTGCAAAACGGGATATCGCAAACTGCGTCTCCTGCTAAGCCTGTCACCAATGGTCAGCCGTATCCTCAACGGCCAACAGCTGCTCAGCTTCTGCAAAACTTAGGCTCAAATGACGCCAACGCCACGGTACAGCAGATGAAGGCTGCTCAACAGCAATCGATCGGGACACATACTTCACAGCCGTCCTACAATGCAAACGCTCAGCTACAGCGTCAGGCGTCGGGTACACCACAACCACAAGGCCATCCGTATATGCAAGTGCGACAGCCCGCGAACACCGCCACAGCTGCTCCAGGACAATTGAATGGGCTAGCATTGCAGCGAGCTTCTGCTACGCCACAACCCTCAACAGGCATCGCACAGGCTTAGGCAGCCATGCCAGCGATGTCAAACCTATCTTCTGCCGTTGCTGCAATCTCTTCACCTGCTTTGCGAGGCGGCAGTGGTGGTGTGACGAATCAACAGAGCGAATTTGTACAACAGATGCAATCTCGGATAGCACCAGTCACTCGTGGTCAGGCAGGAATGAGAAGTCAGCCGCATCCAGCGAACTCGGCCTATTCTCGGCTTCATGCTGGCGCGACATATAATCCCAGACACCCGCTGATGCCGGATCATATAGCACCATCGCAAATGATGCAAGGGCCACCAAACCTACCGTCTGTGGCTACTTCTCGCAACTCGACCCCCGACCCATTACCTCGTATCTGCAGCGATTTATCGCCTTCGACACCAAAGAGAACGCCGAGGCGGAGCAAGAGGCACAGTGCAGGTATAAAACAACAGACTCATCAATCGCCTCAGCCACCACAATTCATGGTTAATGGACCAGGCGGACCGATCTATTCCTAAATATCAGGATGATCAAGGCTCAAAAGTCTACCTCTATGCAGTTGAGCTTCAAGTTCACATGTTCAGAAAACCCATTATTGTAAGAATTGGAAAGTGCTTCGACAACGAGCTTTGCTGAAAAGCTTTATGTACGTTTTAGTAGACCTCGTTGAAACTAGTGGCTTTCCCAGGACTTCGAGATATTAATAGCAGTTCATTCAACATGCAGTATCTACACACACAGTCGGTCGTAAGGCTCGCATCTCATACCTAGGCAGAAACTACGTTCTTGAACCCAATCAAGTAACCTCTCTCATTGTTTGAAGTGAAGGTGATGTCTGAAGCAGCTAACGAGTTATTAATAAGGCCGCCCTTAGGCACGCCTACACTCCCCAAACAGTGCCACAAGCGACTGACATTGACCTCTAGGTCTAAGGCGCACCTTAATTGCCTGAGGCACAAGCCTGGAAGTCGTCTTGTTCACACGCCTCCACTTTACAGACGAACGACAGCAAGTATTTCCAGCTCAGTCCCTACTTTATCCGGTTAGGGCTCTTCGATTCGAGTGATGTACCATGCCCGCGCTCTCCAGGCAGCTTCGTGAATTATGATTCGATACCATCATTGAGGAGACGGTAGAGGTACCTCCTCCAAGCCTCGAATCCCCTCAAAGGGGTAACTCCATTGCAGCGAGCTTGACGTAGGGCATATGCTTCGGATCTCTCAACTGGTCGTTCGATGAACTCCTCCTCCGCCTTTCTCAAACAGGACAGTGTAACAGGAGTCCATTATGCCAGATCAGAGCAAAGTCTGACGCTGTGCGGGGATAGCGTGAACGAAGATCCAGTCCAGCATGGAGAGTGTCTCGATATCTGGTGTGCTCGTCACAGCAACCGAGGGTCTTGTTTGGGAACTTCTACATATGTGCCTGTCGCATTCACAAGTCTGACAAGCTTCTAATACAAAACGACGCGTAGAGTATATTGAAGCAACAGGCAGAATGTCGTATCCTCAAGGACTACCAAAGGGCATTCAGAGCCAAGTGGACAAAGGGGCTATCCAGGGTCATGTCACGAATGTTTGTCCAGAGGGAACCCAATTCTGGGTTTTGTGCGTAGGCTGGCTTGAGGCAGACGAGGGCTTCGTCGTTAGAGGAGGAAATACATCGGTCAAGAGCAAGGAGAAGGAAAGCTTTGTCAATAAGCGAAGAGAGCTACCTATGTGAGCACTCTCCTCGTATCACTAATCAGACTGTGAACAGTGGTACTGACTGTTTGGACAGGTACTGCATCCTGATCAAGCACCCTCACGAAGGTCTAATCCTCTGGGAGACGGGCTGCGGAAAGGACTATCCAGAAGTGTGGGGTCCAGTAGTCAGCGATATTTTCTCAAGAGTCAAGTATGAGCCAGAGCATGAGCTCCGAGCTGCGGTTGAAGCCACGGGCAATAAGATGGAGGACATCAAGAAGGTTATTATTGGCCATCTACATCTCGACCATGCAGGTGGCCTGGACGAGTTCATGGACAGAAAAGACGTCGAAATCTGGGTCCATGATCTGGAGCTGAGAAGCGCTTTCTGGAGTGTGGCTACTGGCGCTGACGTTGGTGTTTATTTGGAGCACTATTTAAAGCTCGGATTGTAGGTACCGCACCAGGCTGGAAAGCGTCGAGCTAACATCCCTCCAGGAACTGGAAAACATTTGACGAGAGAACTTTCGATTTCTGCCAGGGCATCACCTTGCATCATCTACCAGGCCATACTGATGGCTTGATCGGTATGCAGATCAACATGCCTGTGATGGGCACGTATCTGTTCATCTCTGATCATTGTCACGTCATCGAGAACGTAAGTATCAGAAAAACTATGGGAAGCAAAAGCACTAACGCTGTCTAGTGGCGAGATGGCATTCCACAAGGCTGGTTGGCGAGAGATCATCCAGCTTGGTTCCGAAGCACACAGCGACTTAGGCAGTTGGAACGGACTACCAGAGGTCAGGTAATTCCAGGGCATGACAAGGAGACGTTTGAGAATCTATGCGCGCAAGCGAAAGTTTTTACATAGTCGTGTTAGGATTCAAATTACGAACAGTTGTGCCTCATCGTATCTCTCTTCTGATTCTCAAACTTTCACCTGCCAGTCGTCAGCAGATATGCGAGCAGACCTGCACAGAACCGGAAGAGTCGGGGAACTTGGAGGTCATGCTATTCTAGACGTCCACGAGAAAGAAGATGCGGTCACGGAAGCGTACTGTAGATGGCGGACATATTACAGCTACGTAAAGACCATGATAAACAAACAGCTACTACCGCCCCAATAGCCTAGTACATATCTTTTACAGCAACAGTTCCATTCTTCGATCAACAATTATGTTCGTTATTCTCAACTCAATAAGCCATATAAGGATTGTAGGTCAACCCGTAGCAATTGAGGACTTTCGCCCAGCCGAACCTGCATAGTTAGGAAGGCCGCTCTTGTGGGCGCGACGAGTAAAGCTCTTCGTCAACAACCGAGTATTTGACGCAATCGTCGTACGGGGTAGGTGCCATCGACTCACGGTCGACCTCGAGCCCACTGTCGATTGCCGCTGAAGTGCTTGTTGTAGCTATGACCTTCATTAGCGAATGATTTGATCAGGTAACGATTGTGCAGGACAGGCAAAGATCAGCGACGGACGTCAGCGCATGGAGATCAGAACGAGACTGTTGACAACAACGCCTGCGATGTGCTTTTGGCATGCCAAGCCTGCAGACACGGCGGTATGTGAGATTGGAGAAGAGTCGGCGAGGTGCAGACACGATATGTCGTGGAACATTAGCACAATCGAAATTAGTAGTCAGATGCATTGTTGGTATGGCTGTTGTGGCTGCAGAGCTACTTCCACGTAATTCAGTTTGAGCACCTCGGACATGCCGTCTCGGCTGTGAAGCGTCCTCAATGGGTGTGGTCCTCAATTGACTCTCACCTCGATACGTTTGACTCTGCAGCATGTTGAGATGATGTTCGTTGAACATTTAGTTCATGCGAATTTAGCACTCTCTGTTTCGTACCGTGTTAATCTGCCGCGAGGAATACTGAGCTGAATCAAGGTATCAATCTCGCCTTGTGCTCCACCTTGCATCGCGGAGTACTTGTATATGACGGTCAAAAAGCAACATTATGAATATCGGAGAGCACTGTTTTGTATTATTGACTCGGCTGTGCAAAGTGATATCAAGCACTGATGACGCTGTTAGATCTGCCCGCTTAAAGCGATAGCCGATGTCCGCAACGTTCCGAGCCTAACTGACCGATTAGCCTGAGTCCTGGTCTCTAAGGACGTTCTTGTCGTGGAATGCAGACACACCAACTCCAAGGGCTTGACCCGGGCATCGAAACGGCCATCAACATCATCCCAGACCACCACTCATATAGTACGCATCTCCTAAGGTCGGGCTTACGGTGCTGTCGTAGCTGTCGACTCGTGGTTGTAGATGCTCACAGCGAGAAAGGTCATTCAGTTGACTATCGTGAAGCTTCCGCGTTTCTGCAAGAGCATTATCAACATGAATCTGCATGTCTGTCTTCGACAGGTGGCTCGCACTCGTGTTCACACTGACGGGAATTGTGGTCTGGACTGGTCTTTTCAACAGCTTTTTCGCAGAGGTTGTGCTTTCCATGGACAGATCGACAACGTTTTCTCTAGGATGCAGCTGGGGTAACAGCTTGTTGAGCAATATAATTCTGCCGCTAGTCACGAAAAGCAGATCTGAAGCCGACTGGGCCGAAGTCCACAAGGCGGTATCGCCAGGGTCTGATATATTTAATTTGCTCACCATAAGTTGATGCTCAGAGGCAAATTGTACTCTAGACAAGGTCTGTACTTTGCCAGCTGCAGACTGAAAAGACCTTAGCGATGCTAGGAATCCACTAGTATTGCCACAGGAAAGAATGAAAGAAACATCCTCGTCAGCTCTTCGACTATACAGAGGACATCGAGCAATAGTACCACAGGTTGGCCTTGAAAAGTATGTCTGGCTGGATCCGTAGGCTGGCGTCTCGCGATCGTTACTGGTCCCGCAAAAAGGCGAACTTCGTTGAGTCATTCGAGCCACGTCTGACATGCTTCCACCGTACGAGAACTTATCTGGTCGTCGAAGCTGTCCACGCTTTCGACTATAGCAGTTCGTGGTGGCCTTGATCTTATTAGAGCCATCAATGTCAAACACTCCCCATTCACACGAGTCTAACAATACGATAATGCTCTTGCCTCGTCTGCACCACTTAGCGTCGAGTATATGATCGTGCCGGGGAACGCTAGCTTCAGTGTCGCGCGGAGCGTGTAAAGTGATTAGCTGCAATAGCGTGCCTGTCGTGACAGAAGAATCAGCATCGTGCTCTATCTTGAAGATCTTGACTACGCCGCTAGCCTGTGCTGACACCAGAAGAGTGTTGGAAGTGCTGGGCGAAAATTCTAATGAGCATTTGACCAAAGGCATTTGTAAATACTTCCGAGCGATCAATACAGAAGCGCTCAGTTGCCCTTTCAAATATTCTTTCAGCGACAATCGATGCACCATGAGCAAGCCAGTACCTGTTGCTGATATCGATGCAACCAGCAGACTGTGTTCAGCTGCATCATGTTTGCCAGTTATAGAAGTGATTGCTAGTGCTGATAGTAGATCGTGGTGCGAGTCTACCTCATCGACACGTATCGTTCTTATAGACGCTGTACGACCTCTTCGAACGCTGTCCGCCACTTGAGACAAAGGCACCGACACTAGAATTATGGACGAGTCAGAGGACCCAACCACCACGAACAGATTGTTTTGCAGGATTACGTTTGTGGCTCGTGCTGTTGATGGTGGTGGGCAGGCCAGTCGAAGAACTTGGTGTGTCAGCTCGATATCAAGCCAGCGTTCGACTCCGCGTTTGACAGAGCCATGGCTGTCGACGTCCGACTCGTTGCAATCAGTATGATTTTTGTAGATCTTCAAGAGGCTCAGGCCCTGGCTGTGACCACAAACAACGATGGTCGCACCATCTGAGGCTGCGACAGGATACACTAACGCAGCTGAGACCTTGAAAGGCAAGTCGTAGCTAGTATGAAGTCAATAATGAGGCATCTATAGGCGCTAATAAACCCCAACTGTATCTATAACTCACCTAAACTGCACGCTATCTCGCTGACAACGAACTCGTGCTTCCATAGTACTTCTTGAAGCTTTGGCTGAAGTGCCTGCAATGTTTGACATGGCAGTACGATCGATAGAAGCTCAGTAAACATCGTGAGCTCTGAGGAATGTGCAAATCAACTGGGAAGGTATAGGCGCGAAAAAAAGTCCGTTTGGGAAGGCGCGTTCTGACGCGACTGACACAATAATCACTTACCGAGTGCAGCGTTCAGCACAGACTACTGCTATTATGATGGCAGACGTGGAAGTTCAGCACCTGGATACAATACATCAGCCATACTCGAAATGAAGTATGGCAAATCTGCACTATGTCAGCCTTCATGAACCAACAGGTCTGCAGTACTTGAAGTGTGAAGGCTTTCTCGCAGCAGATGCCGGTAATAATGACTACACGTGGCATCAGCAGCTATATCTTGATGAGCAGGGCGAACCTCGCACGGAAGAGGTCCTCAGGGTAGATCGATGTGTGGTCTGGTCTCGAAACGGTTCCATCAAAAGAGTTTTCAATGTTGACTTTGAGGGTGAAGTAATATCCCACGCATTCACCACGTCTTTTCCTGTCGGTCCAGTCAACGATGCAAACAACGAAAAGGAGGCCTCGTCATCAACAAAAGAAGATGCATTGGTGGTCATATTGAAGACACAAGCACACATCTTCTGCCTAGGTGGTGAAGTTCATGTCATTCCTCTATCTTTCCCTGTTGCGAAAGCTCTACCATGTTCTTTTGGTTGCATAATCCAACCAGCCCTTTCATCTAAGCACTTTGCGACCACTGCTTCTGGTGGGACATCGACATCGCATTGGGAACATACACCTTCACAATCTTCAATAGCATCATATTTGTTTAATAATGTCAAGCACAGCACGACCGTCGCACAACCACAGACACGTTTGCCGACGTACTGCATATCAGATCTGCTTTCTGAAGTACGGCTCGTCGCCGCAAGTCCATCGAGAAAGCTACGAGATTTGGATGACTGTCCTGTGCTGACCTCAGCTGCAGAATTGATTTTTGCGTCTACTAACGGATGTCTGTCTCAGAAATCATTCAGAGGCGTATGTATTGCTGTCTCATTCGAGCAAAGCACTTCAGAGTTTACGATCTGGCAGGTTGTCGATGTCAAGGATGGGGTCAACACTCAAAGAGCAAAAGACAGGACTTCAACCTTGCAAACGCGACAGAGCTCTCATATTCACGAACGATCTGGTATCGCGAGACCACGCCAACCATCGGAACATTATCGAGAGTCGGGTGGTGGCCTTCTCCAATCATTTATTGACGATGACCCTAAGCCTCATTCGTCTCAGTTGTCCAGCATTGAGCACCTTGCTGCAGAGCTCGGTCAGTCTTTCGAGCCAGCTGGAGTACAAACAAGGTCGGCAAGACGCATCAGCTCCATGATGGCGAGGACCGATCTCGCACAAGCAAACGACAGATCCGTCTACAACGAAGCTAACGCGACGAGCAGGAAGAGTCTGACTCGCAACTTGCGAAAAGAGGGGTCTATTGGCAGTTTCAGCGAAAGACGAAGCTTCGGAGGTCGCAAATCTTTCCAGACATCGGGGTCGACCTATAGCACAGCCACTTCGTTTTTAGATCCAGCTTCAAGATTGTCATTTGGCGATAGTATTGGACCAGGCCTTGGTGAAGTTGATAATACCATGACTCTTGAAACACACGAGAAAGGTCTTGTTATGCTCAAGCTGAAAAGCTTTCGAGGCGACGACAAGACGAACAGCTCTGGTGCTGTAAAGGTCCTGCTTGTACCACATCCCGATGGTGTGAGTCACGACAGGACTTTGCAGCAGTCATTTTTGGTATGCATTCTTGAAACACAACCTCAGACAATGACAGTTGTAACTGTTGGCATTAACAGTTTGAGCCCCAGGGCAGGAGGGCAGACAAATCTTATGGCTCCAGAGCTCAAGGCTCTGCAGATGCAGAAAGGTACCAGTATCGTAGATGCAGTCCTTTGCTCAGATGGACCTGTCACTAGGTTACTAGTGCTGACCAAAACTTCGCAAGGTGATGATGTGCTACATTTAGAGTCACCTTGGAGCTCGTCTTTCCGATTGACCCTCCCACATCAGATTAAATCTTTACGCGAGCAGCAAATCTCGAGCTTCAGATCTACATTTGCTTTGAATACGTTTGTGTACCAAGACCTGGCCGAACGAGATCACGAGATGCAGCTTAACATGCTCCCCAGGAAGCACTTGATTTGGCAAACAATTCAGCTTAGCAGATTTGTTCTTCCTACGCACCTGCAAGACAGCATGCTTGTAGCATACTGGGAGATCGAAGCATGGCTCGTGTCACAGGACCAAGCAGTTTTGCCAAATACAGCCCTAGCAATCATGTTATGTTCATTAGCCGTACCGTTCATCAATGCGACACAATCGAAATCAAGTACCCCAGGACGGAAGCGAAAAGGCCATCGAAACGATGTTTCGACAGGCTACAATACGGCTTCAAGGCCAATGCTTATTGATCAGAAGATGCGCTGCAGCCCCGCTTGGCTCGAAAGGTCGGCGTGGCGATGGGTAGGAGAAGCGACTGATCGTGGCAAAGAGGACGGTCATATTAGCCGGACAAGATCAGACAAGTACCGCCTTGTCCACGATAGCGACATCAAATTCTGGCTCATTACATGCACGGATATGACGAGAGACTTTTTGCAAAGTCCTGCAGGCGAGAATATGACTGGCACGGAAGGCTTTCTTCCTACGGCTGTTAATCAAGACTGGAATTTGCGACGGACCGCGCTAGCGACCATAGTCGTTGCGCTGTATCTGCTCTTGGAAGAAGTCGAGCTCGGCTCAAATCGTGCCAGTTCTACAGTGAGTGACCATCTCTTCCTGGCAGCACTTTTAGCTCAACTCAGCTCTTGGATGGACTGGCAGAATTGGACACGGTACATGCAGTCCAAGCTGGTCACGTCCGGTCCCGATTTCGCAAGCTTCGTACTCGACAAGGCTGTCATCGATGGCATGAAAGTTCCTCCGGAACCGTTCTTGCCAGTAGATTTGGCCAAGCATCTATCGGACACATGGAGTGGTAGAGTAGGGAAATATCATACTCTTACCGAACTGGTACAAGGCGAACATAACCTTCGGTCCCACACTCCTCTCGTTCTCGAGTCTGCCAGGTTGCTGCCAAAAACCACAGCGGCGTTGGCATCGCAATATGAGCCTACAGACCAGGCGGCGTTCCTATCTCTTTCACATGCACTTTCAGAGATATATGCATGGCATAAATTTGATGCGACAACTAAGGCAGATTTCGACACCAAGATGAACCACGCTCATGAGAGCAGACCGGTGAACAATGTTATGGTTGCTGATCACCTACCGCATCTAGCTCTTCGAGATGTACACGTTATGTGCAATCAAGCTCTGGACATTGAGGGTCTTGGTAAATGGGATGTGTCGTCAGAGCTAGACCGGCAAACGATCACCAAACTTATTTTCAGTCATGATCGTCGCTTCCAGGAAGCTACTCGACTGGTCAATCAGTCTCGTCCACCAGAAGTAGAGTACGACCCTCAGCCAACCTGGACCGAAGCCGATGCACTCGAGGCGCAGAAGCTATTGGCACAGTACGCTACTAGAAGAACATTCGCGGTTGTATCTGGTCGAGGCTTGATTTACTTCAATGCGCGTACGCCGTTACTGACAGAAAGTGTGCCGCGAGCTCAATTTAGCATGCAATGCGTGCTCAGATCGAAGTCAGATGTCGAAGGAGGACAATCCATGACATTCAGTGCCGATCGAAGTTTGTTTACCGAGGACAAGGTTAGCTGGGCATTTTTTCACATTGGAACCTCAAACGGGCTGATGATCTCAAAGAAGGCGCAATTTATCGATACATCCTGGATTTTGTACAATAAACCTCATGAGCTGAACAATCGTCACGCCGGGTTCCTGCTTGCCCTAGGTCTAAACGGCCACCTGAAGAATCTCGCGAAATGGGTGGCTTTCAAATACTTGACCCCAAAGCACACGATGACATCAATTGGCCTATTGCTGGGTCTAGCCGTATCATACAAAGGCAGTTCTGATAGTTCAATCACCCGCTTGCTATCGGTGCATGCGACATGTATGTTACCACCAGGAGCATCCGAACTGAACATTTCTCCGCTTATTCAGACATCAAGCTTGGTAGGTATAGGACTGCTCTACCACAACACGCGACATCGTCGCATGTCTGATGTCATGATGAACGAGATCGAATCACAAGAACCTGAAGAAGAAACCGGTGACGATGCTATTCTACGCAATGAAGGTTACAGGCTCGCCGCGGGCATGGCTCTGGGTCTCATCAACCTTGGCCATGGGCTCAAGCTACACAGCTTGCATGGTATGGGTGTCGTCGAACGCCTATTGACAATCGCGGTTGGGACTAAGAACGTTCATCTCGTCCATATGCTCGATCGAGCCACGGCTGGAGCAGTCATTGCTATTGCCCTCATATTCTTGAAGACGAACAACTGGTCGATCGCTAGCAAGATTGACATACCGGACACTCAAAACCAGTTCGATTATGTCAGGCCTGACATATTCCTGCTTCGAACATTAGCTCGACATTTAATTATGTGGGATCATATACGACCGGCGCAAGATTTCATCAAAGAAAGTCTGCCTAAGCAGCATCGACATCATGCAGGACTCAAGTCGGTCAAACGCTTGATTACGAACGACTTACCATTCTTCCACGTTGTCGCAGGTATATGCTTCGCACTAGCCCTGAAATTTGCAGGTTCACTACGAACAGAGGTACGCGACTTGTTGCTTGAATATCTCGACGAATTCATGCGTTTGTCAACGCTCCCATCGCTCAGTTACGATTCAAATGTCACACTCAACGGCGTTCGAAATTGCCTCGATCTCCTAGCATTGTCCTGCGCCACGGTCATGGCTGGCTCGGGTGATCTCAATGTATATCGTCGTCTTCGTGCACTTCATGGAAGAATCGACAAAGACACGCCTTATGGTTCGCACCTGGCTGCTCATATGGCAATTGGAGCTTTATTTCTGAGTGGAGGAATGGCCACCTTCAACACCTCGAATATCGCTGTTGCAAGTCTGGTCATGGCGTTCTATCCTCTTTTCCCGATCGATGAACTCGACAATCGGGCTCATCTACAGGCACTGCGACATCTTTGGGTACTTGCCGTTCAACATCGATGTTTGATATTACGTGACGTGAATGGAGGAAATGCTGTTGAGGGCGTTGACGCTAGACTAACGATGCAGGACGGTAGTCAGCAGGTTATTCGTACGCCGGGACTGCTACCACCTCTGGAAGAGATTCATTCAATCTCCGTAATAGCAGAGCACTTCTGGCCAGAAGTGCAGCCGTTGGACGAATACGTCAATGACCCAGATCAAATGAACACTTTGCAGACTCCTCGCAAACGAAGGGATTTGTATGCGACATCCGAACAAGAAATCACGATCGCCCTCCATCGCAGAGCACTTTGCAAACAGCCCAACCTCGATCCCTTCGACGCAGCAATGCGTGCACTGACGTTGCAAGAGGATATCCCGAATTTTCAATCCTACCCAACTGCTGCAGACGCAACCCCAATAGTCCAACATCCAGTGGATTGGGTATTCGAGCAGCAGGCACTCAGCGGTCTCCGTTATGACGAGCAAGAGTTAGTCGTTGGAGACGAAAGAAGCTCGGATGTCCGCGGCTTGACCACAACACTGGTAGACACACATCTTCAGCTCAGCCTAGGAATCTTTGGACCTGACCATATTGGCGTGAGATTTCGACAGCCCGTGGAGAAAGACAAACTGTGGCAGGTGCGCTTGCTGTTATCGTGGAGTGACCTTATGGCGAAAGAAGCAGCCATCGGCCAATGTGAAGTAAAGACAGCTCCTGCTAGTGCTGGTACAGGACAGGTATGGTTGAAGAAAAATGTGATTGAAATGCTTCGATGGCGAGCTTGGAAATTAGGTCGAAATATACAAGGAATGGAGGATGCCCACAGTGCTGTTGCAGACGCTGAAGAGTCGAAACAAGAGGTTAGATAGCTAGGTTCCGCGAAGTTATATAACATTACGCTGTCATCAGTCGAAGCGCAGAGGATCGTGTGCGTAGAATGGTAGCCGTCGTCTTGACGCAGTCTCTGAAAACATTAGACGTACGCAGCACCGGAGGGCTACCAAACACTCCTTGGGACCATACCGAAAGCTCAAATACCAAACAGCTCCATGCAAAACATCTTACGCATAGCCGACTACTTTCACGGGCAAGTAAAACAGGCTCTAATAGGTTCTACTCGAACCCTAATCGAATATACAGCTTCCAGAGAATCATAATGGATCCCTTCCACCAGTCATCGCAGCTGCCAGCATTCCATATCATTCTAGTGATGTCCAGGGGTGTCGATGACACCACTACCATTGACAAATTCTACTCACTAGTATCATCGGCACTTGTATGCGAGTGAAGGCATCTCGTCGCCACGAATGTGCAGCCAAGAAATACATGCCTTGTTTCTGATGCCACTAGCCACGACTGCCTTACTCCTGAGACACCAATCTTGATAAATTGTTGAGCTACTGCACATCGTGCTTCAAGCTCGACTGCGTGCTTCTATTGGATCGTGGCAGATGAGTTCGGCGCAGGCTCAGAATCGGGTAAGGCGCTTCCATTACCGTTACGATAAGGTCGTTGACGAGCTGGATGCGATAGCGCCCTCTTGCTTCGTGCTTATGATGTCGTACTGGAGCAGTAACATGATCCTGGTTCACTTCGAGAGCTGGTTGGACTGTCGTGGCAGTATAAGGAGCGGTACATCAACATTTGAGGCGCACGGAGACATTACGAGAACAAGGATAGGCCGTTTCAGTATGTGCAATGTGTTGCAGCACAGGTCAGCTGAGGGAAGAGGAACATCAGACCTCGAGAACCTGTGGATTACAGCGAAATCTGGCAAATAGGCATGGCTATGCACGCGGAGCTGCTAAGCAATCTTGCACAGATGCTCCCCGTGACAGCTCCAATTGTTAAGAAAGGCAGTCATGATCGTCAGATCACCTACCTGCCAGGAAGCGCAGTAAGAACCCGAGAACCGTGGTCAGATTCACGATTGCCCGGGACATCGGTCGGTCAACCTACTGGAAATGACGGAGGGGAAGATGAGCTATGGCAGAGGATGTCCCATCTTGCCCTGGTCGGATGCGATTGCTCACGATATTGGTCAATAACATTGGAGCTGGCGCCTTGTTTTCTGCTCGCTAAGGAACGAACCCAAACGCCCTTAGAAGCTAGGAATTGCGTGATGAGGTACAAGCAGCAAAGACCAATAGTGCTCTAAGGACGTTGTGCATCAACGGAAGCTTGAAGGACTAAGTTCGCACGACTTCGTCCTGTCTTACAAGAGGCGACATGGTGCGAGAAAAGGAGCTCATCTTTCTCGAAACAATCTCTCGTACCTGCAGCATCTATGACAATTCCCAGAAGTACATCGCTTCATCGAGGTTACGCCGAGCAAATCTGAATAGCTCCTAGACGAGAGAAGTGGCTCTTCTGTAGCATCAAAGCGTACATTTTCCCGTCCCTTCCTGGGCTCCAAGTCTTGGAGTCAACGGCATTACTCTTCATGAGTGCCAGTCCACCATTTCCGTGCTGATATACGCGTCTCGAGCCCCTGAGTTGCAGCCGGGTCGTTATTCTGCTAGATCTACTTCGAACTTGAGCTTCGGTTGAGTGTCCTTTTGCTCAGGGTCCTGTACGATGCTGCGTGTCTGGTCGGATATCATGCCAGCAAGTTTCGCTGACGAGGTTCGTCTCTACACGAGCGATGTTGTTCCATGAAATGCACTGCCACAGGTCCATCGCAAATCGATACTGCAAGCTGTATAGTACGAAAAGAGAGTTTTGCCACGATATCATGGAAGAGGTAAAGATCATCGTCACGAAATTTGCATCAGGTGATATCTACATCACGCCGTGCTGGAAAGCCACATCTGGGTCCAGCTAGTGCTCATGCTGTGGCGTTCTAGCCCAACGGTGGACGACTCGGAGCTCTCGTTGCGAGCACAACCCTGCACTAAAGCCACTTGTGCTGCTTCGAACTGCAGGGAAGGGCGAAACTCAACTGCCATGTTTCATGGCTGGGCTTTCATGCGCTTTTGGAGACCAGATGGTGCTTTTCTGCATGCATTACTCTAGCTTCGATGGCTGCAGCTAGCCAATAGAGTCGTATCATGGCAGATGTTTATGCGCTGGAATCCGTTCGAACTTTGAAACACTTCCGGGAATCAAACCTTGCGGCTCTCTTATGTACTGGTATCTGTGAGGCATCAAGTTTCGCCTGTTGTTCCTGGTGAGATTGCGGCTTAGCCGTGCAAATATATTATCCTGGTCATGATATAAACGCCTACTACTTCCTAGCAGTGTTGTCGACTACAAATTGATTATGACACTAGACCCACCAGATTTTGGAATAACCAAATAGGATCCAGGAAAGGTTTTCGAACATGTCCTAAGTCTATGACCAGCGTTTTCACCGCTTCTATACCTATATTTGGACATCGTCATGTGTGACTTTGGGTCTTGCTCTGACGTGGCTGGTGGCGAAAAAATGCTCTTCCTTCGTAAGCGCGGGTTTTCATGCACTCCTCCTCCGCTTGTGCTTGCGCTAGAACGTGAAAAGTAGTACTCGCTCTGAAGTAGTTGTCTCTGGCGGAGCCTGCTGCTAATTTGAGTTACGGTCCAATCAGAAGTGATACGCTGATTTCAAGTGCTAATCATGTTATGAGATAGATTCTCTATTGCAGGTGCTATGTTTGAGAACATTGCAGGACAAATAAAAAGGGTTGTAAGGACTTCGGTTTATGGAAAGAGACGTTCGTGAAGGACGTAGCTGCAATCTGAGTATCTAAACTGATACGTGCGATAGCAGAATTTGAAAAATTCTGCATCAGTCCATATCATTTCCCACCGAATGCATCCATCCACCCTAAAATATGTAGCTTACGAGCATGCTGGACATCTCCCGCACAGGATGTCTCCGTAGGGTCCATGGTGATGTGATTAATCTGATTTAAAACGAAAATGGGTATCTTCAGAACAGTCGTGTATCTCGTGAGAAGATGTAAAGGCCTCCAGGACATACGACAGTCGCTCTGTGAGTAGCCTATGGATCGGTATATGACCACTTGGAAATGAAAAATCTCAGTACTGTATAATTGTGGTAACAACCACGGGGTATCATAAGTGTCAGTCGCTGACTTGAAGTCGAAGTAAGAATATGAAGGCGCCGCCCGTATGTATCGTGTTCGTTAAGAAATATTCTGTTCATGCTGATCGCTGTTAAGATGGTGTACAATTTGAGGGACCATGGGATCGTGTCGTGATCTTAAAAATTGAGCCACAGTTCCAGTGGGTCGAGTGAATTGGTGTCAACCGCCCGCAAGTGGTCATCGACCAGAGGTTGTAACGAGTCGGTCGGGTCTTTCTGTATAGTTCGTTCCGTAGCGGCAGGAGTAAACTCGACAATCATGTCCTGACCTTCCTGTATCTCTCGAACCACGTCTTCGTCGACGACAATTTGCAGTCCTTTGGAATTTATGTGCGTGACACGTATCACTCTGTTGGGTTTCACATCGAACTTTTGGGAGATGCCCTCGATCAAGTCCTTGACTGTCCTCCGGTGGAGATATACCGCACGGTGATACGGCGCTAATGCGTTTTTATCCTTGATGTAGAAGCATGCAACTAGTACGCGATTAGCTGTCGTCGCATGTATGCAAAATTTGAAAACTTACCTGGCCTCGCCGGTCTTTCTGCTGGTGGCTGGTAGGACGCATCAACATCGAGCGCAAACAGTTCTTCTTTTCCATGTTCGGCTTCCCGCTTGATCATCTTGGCCGGCCGTTCAGGCGTCTCACTGCGTTCGAGAAGAAACTTCTTTTCTTCTTCTCCGTCTTCTTCCGGAATGACTGATTGTTGTAGCTCGGAAAATTTTCGTTTTGGTGTCATCGAGATGGAGCTAGGTGTCGGCGAGCCTGGGCCGGAAGTGGGCGATTCACTTCCTGACTGTCTCGATTCCCATGTCTTCATGCGCTCGATAGGTTTGGGCTCATCACCGCCAGTGAGCTTTACAGGGAAAAGATCTGGATCGTCTTCTGGATCGCCTGGAAGGTAGAGTACGCTCATCGGTCGTGTAGACGAGAACATGTCCTGAAGCCCAACAAGCTTCATGTGCAGGTCTTCTTCAGCGGAGAATCTGCCAGCTTCTGCATCAGAGTCAGCGGACCAACTTCTTTTGTGCTTTTGTTTGGAGCGTGAGGCAGCACCTTTTGCCATAGAACCGCTACGCTTTCGCTTCCCAACTGCGCCCATTCCTGATTCAGCTTGGGCTATCTGCTGCTTCAATTTCTCGATGGATTTCTTGACGTGAGCAATATCGTTCGATAGCTTTCGTTCAGCACCGTGGTCGCGGAAAAGCTTGACCTTTGCGAAACAGACCTCTGGATCATAGGTGGCGTCTGCCGAAGATGAGCTCACCAGCTCGGTCTTTGCGCATAATCGCACAGGTATACCCTTGACACCTTTTGAATGGCTGAAATCCGTTGACAGGAAATTGAAGCGCACAGATATTGAGCAATCCGCTACGCCATTGGCTCGATCATTTGGGAACCAGGTCACCACGAAGCCGTCGAACGAAGCTCGTTCCACCTCGATTTGTGGTTTTCTGATTGCTTCGTCACCACCTTGATTTGGGTCTACGTACTCGACGGCAAGAAGCTTTCCGCCTCTTTGATGTGCCTCGTTGGATCCTCGTCCTTCTCGCCATAATTGCCAACAGGCTCCAGGTTTAGCTCTTTGCTGTTCGTCTTCGAAGCTGATCCGTACGTACGTTCGATATCGTAAATTTTGAGCGGTTGTAGGGGGGGCTGTATCGTAAATCGACATGGTGTAGGCTTGACCTTTGTTCAAGTAGGTGACGGGTATCTCGTCTGCACTTCGAACCATGGCTGTTGGGGCATTTAGTGTCGTGTGAAATCTGAACCTGTTTGCACCTTCTGGGAAGCTCAAACCTTGAGCCGGTTGCACAAACTTCTCACCAGCTGGATAGCCGCCCACGGAGATACCACTGTCATGCTGCTGCATTGGTGGTGGCGCAAGACCTTGCTGCGCTTCTTGGTTCGGTGTTGGATTCTTTGAGGAGTCATCCACGGCAGCATAGCCGGAATCTTCGTGTGGGAGACTGATGTAAGAGCCTTGCGGATGAAAGCTCTGATGTGGTTGGAAGCCATGAGCGTGCGGATGAGATTGGAACGCATCTGTGTTGTAGGATGCTTGCGGGTGAAGCAGCCCTGGGTTGAAATGGTTGAAATGTAGGTTGGGGTCTACCGCGTGTAAAGCGTGCATAGAATGCGGCAAGGACAATGGTGTGTTGAGACCAAGCGCACCTGGAGTATGCAGGTCGCCTGCTGCTGAGCTATGCCAGAGCGTGTTATAGCCTCCAGGAGTGGGTGTGTAGTACCCCGGGGGCTGATTAGCAAAGGCTTGGAAGGCGAAGGAAGCGGGATCGAGCAGCGATGGTGTCAGTCGCCATTGATCCGTGAATGGCTTCGGTGTCGCACCTGTTCCCCCAGCCTTCGAGCTTTCCGCAATGGTGTCGAAGTCTTGTCTGTTGAAATAGTCGTCAGTCATCTGAGGTAATTCTGGTAACGATGAGGTGAGTGGGCTTGGTGCTTGACTCGTTCCCATATCTGCGGTGTCATAATCGCAGGAGGGAAAGGTGAGGGTAGGTGATGCGGGAGTAGGTATTGATAGTTGAACATACCTGTGGACATCAGGAGGATCCACTATTGCTGACTCGTTGATAGAAGATGTTCCATGCTGGGAAGTGACCGGCACACTTTGTCCATGGGCGGCTGAGGAGGTGCCTGGACCTACCTCCGGGAAACTCTGCTTGAATGCTGCGTACAAGCCTTGGTCTGGCTTTTGTGATGAACGTCTATTTGCGAACATAGCCGTCAATTCCCAATATTGAGAAGGAAAACCTTTGAACAGCTATCCGAGCTTGAGATCAATGGAGCGGATGCGAAACATCTGTTGTGGCAGCTTGGACGTCTCAGGTCGAATTGCGCTCGAGATACCATTCAATTCCACCCACAAGTACCGTGCTTCAATATGAGCCTCAATTCGATCCTTCCATATGATCAGGCATCAAACGACTAACGGTTATGCTGTAGCGAATGATACCCGGTGACCGGGATGTTGCAAGGTCTGGACTGCTGCAAGTACTGCGCCTACTTGACCGCGCGTGTAGTCTGAGTAGTAGTGGTTGAATATCTGTACAGTGGAATAGGCGAAGGGTCAGTAGAGCGCGCAATGATGCATGGGAGTGTCGAAGATGAATATGGGAAACAGATCGGCAACAAGCACTTGAAGAGTGAGGTAATGGAAGACCACGTTCTAGGTGAGCCAGATTGGAAAAGCGCCTTCAGGCAGGCATAAGATAGACGGGGATATTAACAGTCCTGGCACTGTGGAGTGTGGCAGAGAGCAAGCCTAGCTTGAGATGATGCGAGAGGCCAAAAGAAAGACACGCGTTGCTAAAGCAGTCAAAGGTGCAAGGATGCATGGGCTTCGAAAGCGTGGAGCGTGACAAGTAAGCAGGGCACCCTGGCATCTGTGGCTCGGACTGTCGTCTGTTTAGGTTTGGGGTGGTGAATGGATTGATTGGAGGAACCAGGATCAACAGTGTGAGCGCCACGAAGGTCAAAAATCGCTTCGTGGCTAGAGGACGCTAAAAGTGCCAGTCAGGTGGGCCAGCAGGGCCAAGACAAGGACGCGCAAGAGGCAGTTTCCGATAGCCTGGTCCTCGATCGCTCGATCAAGCTATCCCTGTGCCTCACATTCTCAACGGTCGTCGACGGCCATTTCGTAGCATAAGCGAGCAGCGCAGTCGCACAGCCACAGGGTCTAGCCACACTCGCCACCTGAACTCAGAGCTCGGTTCTGGTGACCCAGTAGAGTAGGACAGGAAACTCAGTCATCTATAGAGAACACCCACACAGACCCTGCCGCACGGATTTGCAACAACAACAACAGCCAGCCGCTTCAATCGAATTTCATGCTGGGAAGCGCGATCCGTAGGTGATACTGCATTACCCACAGTATTGCCCTGGACGCCCAATCTCCAACACAATAGGCTGAAACGTTAGGCTGCCGGGAAGAGATGAGGCACCGTCCTGAGATTTCGAGGATCGATCTGCCATCGTATGAAGAACAGCGCTTTTGTCACAAGCCAGCGCGATGTGATCATAATGTGGTCACTTGTGGGAAGCACATACTTAGTCGTCGTGTAGTAATTCGAAACTTTTCCATTCAACGGCTTCGAGCACAAAAGTTATCGTGAAAACGTTGCTCCACCTTCAGTATGATAATTTGCTAATTGCCTTTTCTGCGGAAGAGCGGTCGTTTGGGAATATTACCGTGTCGAAAACAATGCTCAATTGTCGTGTACATTATTATTATTTCTATTCGTTTGCCATACAATCTCGATAATGATTTTTGAGCTCTGTCTGTGTGTACACTCCCTTCCGTCACGTACATTCACCAGAACATGTTGGAACCAGTAACAGTGGGGCGGACCGGAAAAGCAGACTTCCATACGTGGTCGGCATGGTCGGCATTATCGTTTTGACTTGCTGCTGCATGATAGAGATGTGGCTTGAAACAAACTTCGAGGACTCCGCGGTGTGAAAGAAAAACGGTTGCTCTCCGTTAATTTATTCTAGCCATTCTGATGAGGTCATCTATGCTTGTCTGCCAATGCCGGCAGTCATTTTGACCTTTTTCCATTAGCTTTAGTCACATTGGCAGCTTCGAGATATAGGACAATATTAGCAGTAACAATGTGATTACATCTTGGCTGGTAGTTGGAGGCGCTGGCAATGCATCAGCTCTTACATTTTCGTTGTGATGGTTGCTGATGCGAAAAACCAACACCAGGTGGCGTCGCTGCAAAACTAACAATCAACAACCCACCTTCAAGTGCTGTTAACCACGATGGGTGCTGAAAACAGTGGTTCTGCACGAATGGAGCATACCTCGGCTCTTTTACACCTGTTCGTCGTACCTGTATCACTTACTGCCGCAATGAATTTGTCCTTCGTGCAACGTGTATCATCATTCGTTAGATTGTCCGTGCCTAGTTGATGAGCGTATCGGATTGTGCTTGCCGTCCTCAATGTAAGCATCGGCGCTACCTCGAATAGCTTGAGCTGCTTCCACCGACGATGATGATAATAATCCACGCAAGCAGAGCCAGAGAACTGTTACACGTCCAGTGGTCTTGGTTCTAGCACTTCCCGCATCGACGATATTGCAGATCAGATAGGATTGCACTGCCACATCTCGACCTGTCCAAAGTTGAGGCTGCATCCCTTCGTGTGGCGAGTACGTCAGGTTTCCCTAGCGAGACAGAACGTGCCTTGCATCGCTGCGAGAAAGTAGGACATTTCCTGTGCGGGGAGACAAGGACAAGCAACAAAGGGAAAGATCATCTCCGTGCTTTGTGGTAGATCACTCTGTAACGTAAACGAATCGGACTGTGCAAGCTAGGACTGACTGGAGTGCAAAGGAAGCAAGGGAGGGGTATGCATAAGCGGCAGACTTGATGTGGCGCGGCCACATGGATTCAAGCCACAACTCGGCTAAGCTTTTGTACTTTTCAGAACGCTGATCTGCAGAGCTGGAAGGAAGAGTTCGCGCTGCGTACTACAGACTTTTCAATTAATGCAAGTATTGCCGTAGGTGTCGTCGTTCAGTAACCGGCTGTATTCAACTTTCCGTCCACGCAAGCCAGTCTCGAAGCATCTTAAATTCGTGAGAGAGAGTTACACGATTGATGTAGGCATTATGCTATTCAGTTTTGTGATTCCAATGGCAAACTCTGGCTGGTGTGGCTAGTGACACTGCCGGAGTCTTTGCGGGTCTGTTAGCTCAAGCGAGAGCATCTCCGATTCTCAATCTCGTTTCTTAACGAAATCACATCCTTGTCCTGCCATCAGCTTCAGGACTCGAAGAACGATTCTTGTGCGTTATAGTATCAACAATGATCGATAGTAGTTCAACTGACTTCCTGATCATCATTGATATTAGGGCAAATACAAGTACTACGTACTTCCATCTTTCCGCCCTGTCTCATCTCGAGAGGTCACTGTATGCATGGCGTTGCCTAAGTCGTTTCACCTGCTCTCATGGTTCCGTTTGTCTGGTAGGTCGTCTTCTGTTCCAGCCCGATCGAAATCAGCTCATCAATGAGCTTGCTGGCGGTTTCCTTCACAGTGGAAATGTTAACCACGACTCTGAAGAAACTTCCACGATGTTTTTGACCGTCTAAAGCAGGTGCGAAGTCAATCATGAAACCTCTCGGAATCAATGCCCTTGCGATATCGGACGTGACTTTCGAGTTGGCTTTACCTATGCGTGCCACTGAAAGAGTCTCAATTGCTTGTGGCTCATAACAGAATCTGCCGTAAGGTGTGAAATAGAAGCATACCTGGAGACAACTTGGTTTTCTGCCTCGGGCAAGCACAGGCGTCAAATGCTCACTGTGATCGACGAGGTCTGATAAATAACAGGCCACATAGTAAGCGTTGTCCACCATCTCACGATAACCTCGTGTACCATAATATTGCCAGCAAAGGAAGAGCTTCAATGAATCTCCTCTCCTACCGCATTGTAGTGTAAGGTCAGCAAGGTCATTGGGCTCCTCCCACATAGCATCGTTGTTAACTTGCTCATCAATACGACCATTACTTTCGTTGTCATGGCGAATCGGGCTTATCTGGGACAGATCTCTAGCTTCTGTCGTCTCATCATCAGCTGCCTCGTCGTGGAACAGATAACCGGCTTTGAGCGTATTTGCCTGTTGGAATTGCTTGAGGTCTTTCCCGAGCAGGAAACTGCAAGTCACAGGAGCGCCAAGCATTTTGTGAGGATTAATGGCAATACTATCAGCCAGCTCAGCACCATGCAGCTTGTTCCTGTTGCCTTCTAGGCCTGAGAAAATGAAGCTGCCACCCCATGCACCATCTACATGCAGCCAGAGTCTGTGTCTGGCAGCAATTGTAGCAATCTCTGCGAAGGGATCGAAAGAGCCTAGAACGGTAGTACCTGCTGTGGCATTGACATAGAAGGGTATATCGCCCCTGGACTTGGCCGATGTGACAAGTCTGTCCAGCTCACAGGGTATCATTCTTCCATCAGCATCAACTGGTACAGGTACAACGTTTGCGCTGCCGAAGCCAAGGGCTTGAGCTGCTTTTTCGATACTGTAGTGCCCGTGGATCGACGTAAATAGTAACAGCTTGCCTTCGACGGCGGCATTGCCGTTCGATTTCGTCTCTGGAAATAGCACATTTCTTGCAACAACAATCGATGTCAAATTCGAGGCAGAACCACCCTGGACTATTTGACTGTCAGCTCGTAGACCTGGAACGATCTAACGTGGAGTCTCAGGCCACAGGCTGCAGCACCGATACGTGTCTTCGAGAAGACTTACCGCTAAGGCCACCACTTCTCGGACCATTCAGCCCGAACATAGAAGCCAGTCGCTTGGTGACAGTCTTCTCAACCAGGGTTAAGACCGGACTGACTTGATAGATATGAAGGTTAGTGTTCAGCACTCCAAGGAGCAAGTCGCCGACAACCCCAGGTGGTAAAGGGGCAGCATAGAGCTTGTCGAGAAAGCCTGGATGTGAAGTATTTACACTGTAACGCAGCAACGTTTGCACGCGCTGTTGAAAGTCCTTCGAGCTATCCCCATGCTCAGTCTCTGATAAGAAATCTCGAAGTAAGTGTTCCAGCTTCTGTGCCGATAAAGACGCAGGATCTACCAGAGGACACCGCTTCTCGTTATTCTTGGCTGGTGAACCTCTCTCATGTCGTGATCTTTCCACGTCAGTCTCACGCACGAAGTCAATCACGTCTGCAATAGTGTCTCGAAGCAGAATTTGGAGCTCGCTAGCCCTGCTGTTCTCTTGCTTTATGCTTCCCATCGCAATGACGTAGTCATGTGATCGTTCGTGGTAAAAATGCCCGTGCAACCATCGATTGTCCTGCCGGCCTGTGATTTGAACGAGGCTGAAGACGATGCTGGGTAGGTTGTCTTACGGAATTAGTGTTTATGCTCGTGCCGGTGTGATTACTCTAATGCCTAATTGTTATTGTCAGAATCTTGTGGGATGACGCAATTTACATGATATCCACTTGCCACTGCGAAAATCTGCTGGTTCATGTCACCCCTCGAGCGCTTTCGTGCAATCAAGCACTAGCTCTGACCGTGCTGCTAGAGCTGAAGGCGGCCTGCGTTTTCTGCTTCTGCTTCATGTGCCGCTCGCGAGCTAGCTCGATTGCCGACTTTTGGGGCTTGGTACTAGATGCCTCAGTCTGAGTCGTGCTTTGGTCTGTCACACGTCCTTTCGCAATCGCTTGCCATTCACCTCGGCGACGAGTATATGAGTCCATGAACCAGTTTCTCCACACGTTCCTCCCATAATTCGATTCTCTGAGCTTGGGTTCGTGTTTTCGCAATATGTCAGCAATCTTTTCCTTCATAAAGTGTGAGCCATTTGTCGCGATCCATAACGCGTCGACAACATGCGACCCTGATGCATCAATCGCAAGCTCCGATACTGAGTCGTATAATCTCGGTACGAGCTGCCGCTTGAGTGTGTTCGGAGTCTGCTCCGCCGTCAGAGCAAGCTGTATGATCCTGGACGAGATGGCGTTGCAGGACAGTTTTACGAGTATCGTGTTATCTAGAGCTTTGAGGCTATTGTGGATCATGCAGCTGAGCTCTGCCGTTCGTAGTATGGTCTGCGCTAGAAGAGCGCCTTGTAGATCAGGCTTAAGATCTTTACCATGCGGAATAGATTCTTCGATCTTGTCTTTCAGGTCCAGCTTGAGCATTTTTGGGAGCACGAGATCGTTACGCACTCCATACACTTCGCACAAAGTCTCTTTCAACCCAGTCAGATCAACTCCTCGCACGGCCGACCGCTCAATCAGGCTCCTGATAACCGCCAGGCGATTTCTTTCTACAAGTCCTGCCACTTCCGGAAGCATAGCGGTAACAGCATGCTCAAGATCGTCCTTCCCAACGCGTTCGAATACGCTTATTGCCACATACGACGCGATCTCGTTCTTTGCGATCTTGCCAATGCGATCTTTGAATAGATTCTTGTACATCTTCTTGAACACTTTACCAGGCAGATGCTTCACCAACGTTTGCACCAAATAAGCACCAGACGCATCGTAAATCAAGCTTGAAACCCATTTACCGCTTTCGGATTCAGGCTGAAAATCTTGATCAGGTATGAGCTTGTCTAGCACCTTGGCAGATTCACTATCGCTGTCTACGAGCTCGAGTCGGATTAGTAACTGTAAAACAGGACTGCCTGTTGGTGATGTTGCCAATGCCCGAAGATAGTTTGTGTCCAGGCCAGCCACGGCTGATTGAACTAAGGCGGTCCGTGCTTGCTGAAAGCTCTTCGGGACTTTTCGCGGTTCACTCAGTATGATATCAGTCGACGGTGCAATATGTGACTTCTCTTTCTTTCGGCTTGCAACGATCTCTTTTGCGGACTCGTCCTCCAGTGGCTGTCCAGACAGTATCAACAGCAAGATCCGAATGGTGTGGGAAGCGAAGCGTTCCGTCAGCAGAAAGCCAGCATTGGCTTCGAGTTTCTGCGTTGCCTCCAAGAACAAGGATTCAAAAGACCTAGCATTATCGCTTTCTTCCCTCTTATTTGAGTCAATGTATCTCGTTGATTGCACGAAAAGGGCCTCGACGCAATGACTGCCAAATCGATGCTGGACGAGATAATCTAGGTCCTGTAGAAATGCTTCGAATAGCGACCTCAACTGAACAGGTGTTGACAGGTGGATGAGTTTCTCAAGGTATCTCGAGCAGGATTGGCTGGATGCTACCTTGATTTCTTTCCCATTCGTTTCACGATAGATAGCTTCGATGAAATTTGTACGGTCAGCGTCGTCCTCGAAATCATTGGCGACAATCTTCTTGTTGATATTTGAGTAGTACTCTTGCTCTTCCTCAGTCAAAAGACCATAGAACGTCGTGCCTTGGTCGGCTTCGTTATCAAAACCTGGATCGTGGCCGAAGGAAATAAAGTCATCTCCGGCTTCTCCATTAACAGCGAAGTCCTCATGGCCATCTGTCCTTCGTCGCTTCGCTGGACGAGCTTCTCCCTCTGCCTCTCTACTTTCCTTTTCTGCGCGACGGCCGCGCTTTTTCAAAGCCTTCGGCATCCTATACAGCGCGTTCACGAATTTTTGTGCTTCTGGTGGGTCTCTCTTTCTAGCAACCACAGCCTCGTCCAAAAATTTTTACAGGTCTGAGTATAGCAATTTTATTTCTCATATGCTACTTCGGTAATGGGTTGGGTCACTAAGTCGGGGTTTAGTGCCTGGAGCTATGCAGGTTTGGAGCCTAAGTTACCCAAAAAATATAGTACATATGTACCCTGAATGGGTAGGTTTGCTCAAAGGCACAAACTAGGCAAGGTCAATATCGTCATTACAAGTAGCCGGCTGTTCTGACTTTGCCCCAAGAATGTCCTTCAAAAGGGTTGAGCCCCAGGCACGACGATGTACTAGTGGTCGCCCCATTGGTAGGTGGACAGAACCCACCAAGATGACAGATCAGGGCTGTCCGTTCCCCTGAGTGCGACGTAATCATACCGGCCAAATTATAGAGGTTTGGCTTGCGAGTTGCACTACCCCAGCACTTGCTATCGGCACATATTGTCCTCTTCAAGTACTACCTTAGTTAACGAGACGAAGCCCAATCGATCTATCTAATCATGGAAAGATTTTCAATCTTGGTATAGGTAATCAAATAGTCCCTATGTAAATTGAGGATACATACATATTAGTGATTTGTTTCCTGCTAATATCAAGCTCTATCAACCTTGTCCCAGGCGCCTAGGAATATCTGATGCTCACCCCTTTCCACTACAATCCTGCGTATCCAGTCATCTGGCTTCAACACCACAGGATATCGACCTAGCTTTGACATCATAACAGCCCTGGCAGCACGATCCCAGATATCCTGATGACAAATGAACGCATCTCGAGCTTTACTATGTCTCTTGAGATCATGTCTCATTCTCGCGCTCTGAGAATATCCATCAAAATGATGGATTGAGCTCAACTCGGGCTTGTCGTTCTTTGGTGATTTGGCCTGCCGCCGAGCGACAAGTATGTCGCCGTATTTTTGCAAGCTCTCACGTTGCCTAACTGGATCAGTGTTGCCATTTAGTAGCAGCACAAATGGAGAAAGTCCCAGGTGAACCAGAACCTGTCGAACGGATGCGAAAGGAAAGGCGTGAGATTTGAGATTGAGAGGTACCAATCTGGCTTTACAGACGTGCTTGAAGACATGCAAAGCCGAAGACACATCTATAAAGTCGCGCTCAGTCATGTTTGGCATGGCCTGTTTCAGAAGCTCTTGCTGATCGAAATCAAATATGTTCTGCAAAGATTTGATATCGTCATCATCGAGAGCTTGCAGAAGAGCCTCGTTTTCGACTATCATGTCTCGGTAGAGGTCAAGATAATGCCCCAGTATTACGAAAGCTCTGGTAAGTACAACAGTGAGACGGCGTTGCTTCCTGCTTCTCCACTGGTCAAGAGCTGACGCATTATCAAGTAAAGGCGTAAACCTCATGTTGTCGGTGATTCTGCTTGCAATAATGCTCGCCAATTCGCAATGACTTTCGTACTTGCATATCAGGCGGAAGAACGTCGCAAAGTTTGGTACTAGAACCGGAAGGTGTTGTTTTTCCAAGGCATTGCATATTGCGTCTTCGCTACCATGAATCTCTGTATGCCACCGCTTGCTTGTTTGTCGCACAGAGAGTAAGCTTTTTGGCTCTAGAGCCTTGAAAATAAGATGTCTGATCTCTGTGGGCTGTTTTAGAACGAGTTCGAGTATTCTATGTCGTGGTTGAGCCTCGTTTTCAGCCATGTCGGCATTGTTAGTGGACTTTGACATCGAAGATAAAGGTGTCCATTTCAGCAAGCTTAAAAGGTGTGTATAGCTATGCTCGGATCCTTCTGTAGAAATTGTAACATGCGACATGCTTGTTCAAATTCACCAACTGCGTTTGCGACGACAATGTTTGAGGAATTTGTCCTGTTTACGACATATCGCAAGATTCATATACGTGCTACTATGTAAATAAAACTAACCAGAGTACCTATCGAGTAAATGTACGAAAGCCAAATGCACACGCAATGCAGACGGTATGAGGGACTAAACGACAACCTGAGCGTGGCTGCCAAATATCAGAAGTGAGGCTCTATCGTGCCTACTAGCTTATGTACGACCCGAAGAGTAGATATGAGGGTGGAGCTTTTTAGCTCGTTCACTGGCAACGGAATTAGGCAGCAAGATCTCGGGCCTTTCGTCCCCAGAAGGCGCTAAGATAACGAGTCCTTATAATATATTTTTTGGTTTGTAGGAAAGAGATGAAAGAGGCAGCCGTACTAGTTCAGGGTGAAGGTCTTGTAACGACAAATCCTATCACAGCTGCTTTTCACCGCACCATGGCCTCATACGACAGTGACTCGTCCTCAGAGGACGGTGTTGATGTACAGACGAACGTTACACTGGGCTATGCCACCGCTAAACCTACCGGCGATGAAACCAGTCATGTCGGTGGCCTTCCAACCTGGATAGACGAAAGCGACAAGCCCCGTGCGAGCTTAGTGAGGTGCAAGGTATGCAATAGCTATATGTCACTACTCTTGCAACTCCAAGCAGACCTACAACAAAAATTCCCGGACGATGAGCGCAAATTGTATGTGTGGTGTTGTCGAAAGAAACAATGTTCAAAGAAGCCAGGCAGCGTGCGAGCTTTTAGAGAGACCAGGAAGGCAAAGACAACAAGGAAAACAAAAGTGCCTGTGGCAGGAACTGAAACGAAAGTGCCCAGGTCTCAGATGGATCTAGGTAGCCAGCTGTTCGGGGGCTCAAAGTCACCATCTCCGAGCAACGATATCAATCCCTGCTCTACCTCCTCGACGAATGGAATACAAAATCCATTTTCTACAGGTTCAGGGAAGCTTAACGCTGTGGGTCTGTTCTCGGATCTAGCTGCAAAATCACCACAACCGCCAACTCAATCCTTCGCAGATAAGCTCAAGTTGTCAGACGCGCATACATCATCCGCATCGGCATCCACACCACAACCTCAATCCCCAGATCCATGGCCAACGATGTCAGAGTTCCCAGCGGCGTTCCCAAATTACTTCCTCGACGCAGAAGGTGAGTACCTCGATCCTTTATCAGAAGACCGGAGCCTCCCCTCCTCATCAGACTCGCGTGTAACAGAACTCGAGGATGAGCGGGGATCCAACACTACCTCCTCTACAACAGAGAAAGATCTCTATGAATCACCGCATGACAAAACCTTCGACCACTTCACAAAAATTCTATCTCAAAACCCAGAGCAAGTGCTGCGGTACGAGTGGTCCGGCATGCCGCTTTTATATAACTCAACTGACTCGGTAGCTACACGATTTGTGCTTCCCGGACATCATTTACATCAGAAGGCTGGGACGGCCGGACCAACGAGGGGAGTTCCACGGTGTGATAGTTGTGGTGGGGCGAGAGTATTCGAATGCCAACTTGTTCCATATTTGATATTCGAGCTTGAAAAGGATGATGAGGACGCGATGAGTCTTGAGGGTGGGATGGAGTGGGGCACGATACTTGTTGGCACGTGTAGTCGGAATTGTGGTGAAGAAGGAAAGATCGTTTTTCGTGAAGAGTGGGCTGGTGTGCAATGGGAGGAAAGCGGTGGTAATGTGAGGCAGTAGAGTCTGCTAGCATGTAAAGCTTTTGACCATATCTATGTGTTGTTTGCCGCCATTTATGTGGCATTCTCAGCCAGCCATCTGGTCTCTTTTCCTGCCGTTTTTATGCTTCATCTCAATTAATTTGCTTCTATGTTGTGCTGCTGAATGTCTATTGATGTAGTATTCCATATATGCTCCTTCATAAGCTCATTACATCGTTATGTATCTCTTCTGTTTTGAGCTGACCGTTATAAGAATCCAGCATCAACAGTACTGCTGCATTTTTGTGCTTGCACAAGATTCCGCCCTTTGTTTCGTGGAAAGTCTATTCCACAGGTGCACGTGAAACGTGCATAAGTGATTGCAGGATACTGCCATTTTCACCTAAAATTGCCGCAATGTTGTCTGCACCGCATGACTACAATTGCGTCGTTTGAAATTATGATATCGAGATTTTGATCGCCTGCCGAAAAGAATAACGGGTATTGAGAAGGTGAAATGCTGATGAACATGGTGTCAATCCGGTGCATGTTATCGTGTAATGATCAGTTGCAATCCATCGATCCACGGGCCACATGATCCTGAAAGCCCTGCAAGTTGGTAGCCTCGTGGTGCCATCAAAGTGTGTCTATCTCGTGTCAGTTAATTAGCAAACACCATGGAGTGCAAGACTTACGCAGAGCCACCATTTGCGTTGCCAAACATACCAGATCTACGACCCGTGCTAGTAAGCAACTCGATACCATCGATCCAGGCACCTGCTCGCACGGCGAAACCAAGAATAGTCTCACCACGTCTCGTGTCTGCCGCATGTTAATTAACTTCGTTGCTGCAAACGAAGCACTCACCTAAAGCGAATTCTGACATCTTGCCTCCCGATTTGCCAAAAAGCTGCGACGAGCCGTCCTCATAGCAGAATTCAATACCATCAAGAGCCAAACCTGCCCATACCTTGACAGACAACAAAAGCTTGCTCTGATAGATGCAGCTTTGCAAAATAATCTCTTGCGGCTTGCTACCTTCCATGCTCGAGTTTCCGAGCTTGCGACTCTTGAAACCGAGTCGCTTGTCGCCAAAGCTCTTTCCCATGACATTCATTATCATACCTTCATTGGCCGCCAACTTGATCGGCGGGAGAACAATCAAATTCTTTTGAGAAAGCACATCTGCCAAATCGTTGATTTCTGCTGAGGTAGAGCTTCCTGACCATATCTGCAGCGAAATTCTGCTCTTCTTCTTGTCTTCCGGGAGCTTAGCCCGGATTTCAGCATCAGTGATTGTGATTTGTCTCGGAAGCGCCGCATTACGAGGATCCGGGCTGAGATACTCCGTCCACTGATGGCACAAATCTGCTCCGTCTGTACGTATCTCGATGAAGGCCACACCTGTAGGTGCAAGCACGATAAGTCGACCGCCGTCGATGCCGTAGTACTGGATGCTATCATCAGTCGTGCTGTGAGGTTCATCACCTGGTGTTCTGAAGCAGGGATGGTATCTGAAGCGCAATACATCCAGCCTGTGCCATGCACATTCGTCTTCCTGCTTACACACGCGCATGCCAGGAGATTTGGTTCTGGTTGAATATGGCTCGCGAACGCAGAATGTACGATTGAGCCGTACATAATCCCGCAGCATGACTCCTGTTTCTTGATGTGGCGATCCTAGCAGATGCCCAACCTCGTGAAGATGAGCACCAATACCGATGTTTGCAGCTTCCCAACTGCTGCCAGATTCATTACAATCATTCGCGACATAGTTCGTGTCTGTCTTCGTGCAGTCCATGAAGGCTGGAGCAACCTCTTCTACACATGACGGGTAGCTCTGTAGCGCATGCGAGCCGAAGATTGCAAGCTTAAGGTCATCACTACCACCACCTAGCGCTGCATGCGCAGTAATTGTGCCAGCTTTCTTGTCCCAATGTGAATCGAGAATCAGACAAGCCACATACTGTTTCTGACCAGGTCTGATGTTGAAGTATCTCCTGATGGCATCTCCTGCGATACTGAACAGATCACCCTTCTTGTCAGCTTTCTGATTTTGCTGCGCTAGATTTAGATCCCTCAGTTCGGCCACAGACTGATCACAGCGCACGACATGTATTCGCGTTTCATTCTTTTGCACGCCTCGTTCCCAATCAGTGATCGAGAGTGTGCTCGTCTGCCACTCTTCTTCGAAGCGGAAAGCTCTACGACCAAATTTGTTCCTGTACATCTGTTCTGCCGTGAAGGCTTGCCACAGATGTGCAGCCATTCGGAACTTGCGGATGGCTAGACCCAGATCATTGCCTTCATTCTGTACTCGAGAAGGAGTTGCGTCAAAGGTGCCAGGTGAATCTCTACCAAGCAGTACCACCAATTGCAGTGGTGGAGCGCTATTCAGCGGCAGGTAATTGACCATCATGTACGACGAATGAACGGCCGGCGGTCCGTTGCTGGACTGGCTCAACTTTGGCGAGCTGAAATCGAAGCGTAATCTGTTCCAGCCTGGAGACAAGTAAACAAGAGCTTTAAAGTACGAATCCGACACGGGCCAGTTTGTAGATGGGAATGCCTGCCCTTCTTTGTCGTGGTGTATAGCGAGATTTCCGTCCATGGGTCTCAACTGCGGCTCATTGACCTCGCCGCTTACCACTATGATCTTTGAATGCACGACAGAACCGTCCGATATAGATGTGAGTTTCGGCGCGAAGGGCGAAGTAGGTTGCGCTAGCTTCATAGCACTGGACGATCCTGACGGAGACATGGCCTGAATTCAATGTTAGGAGCGTTGGCAGAGTTGAAAGTGAAGTTTCTTACTATCATGCTGTTTCTGTTGGACTGGTACCCGTTCATGCTAGGTCTTGCCGGCACCGGCGGTACCCCATTTGTCCCGTTACTGTTGTTCGTCTTTAAAGCTGGTAGTGTCGTACTTGACGCAGAGGCAGGATGGCTGGAAGGTGGCGTGGAGCTTGTTGCATATGCTGAATTTAATGTCGAAGACGACTTCTGTGAAGGCACGCTGTTGCTAGAATTCTTTGAGGAGTCTGATGTTCGAAAGCTGGCCCGAGACCGCCGTCGAAGGTCCTTGAAAAAAGTCATTATGATTATCTTTGTACAATAGAAGTCTGCGTGAATTTCTTGTGGAACGAGCGTTACAGCAGCTCGACGCCGCTGTTTTTGTTGTTGGATCTGCACAGACAATTTGCGACAAAACCGCAGCTGCGCTCTCTGCGCTGCTAGGATGTTCCGTTAATCAGCTTGATGGAAGGAAAAGTGAATGTTCGATAGAAAACGAATGTGACTGTCGCTCAGCGCTGATTAGCTTTTACGGAAGGCACGGCGCACAGTGTCTTGTCACGGTAAGAGCAAACACGACCGCAGGGAAGGGGCAGTTCGCAGCTACCACCACCTTCGCGTGCACCACGAGCTGAATGGAAACAGGTTACAAGAGCGTATGCGAAAGCCCGTCAACGGCATATCAAGTTCCGACCCTGGCCGGCGTAGATAAAGATCTCAAGCACACTCAGCCATGCAAACTGCCACATGCCATGAACTATTTGCTTGATCGTTGAGCAGCCACTAGAGCTGTGGATGAATTGAACAAGCTTTCACATACCCGGGAAGGTAGCATCGGTATCGCGAATGAGGCCACGACAGCCACGGGCTCTAACTGACTAGGCTCTAGCTACGGTCCACTAATGCCTGGCGCTTCAGATATAGCAACTTCGTGACGTGGTGACCGGAGAATCAGCTTCCGGCGCTGCTGTATCAGAGTATCGACAACTACTTGAAGCACCCGATTTATGGAAAGTATACTCTCCCTGCATGGCACGGCTGCACTTTGCGTTCGACAAATGACAGATGGTACATAAAAGTTTGCAAACAGATGGTATATTGCAAAGTCGCAAGGCACCCAAATGCTATGAGACAGATTACGTTCTGCTTGAAGGACAAGCTCCAGGCTATCTCATCTATCTTAGTACTCCAGCTAGTACCGTAGGCGTGCCACCGGCGGAGCAGTAATCTTGATGCCTGAATAGCTTGAAACTCTTCCACACCCCGAAGAGGCCAACAAATGATGTTTGGACAAGAGCGTAACTCTTTCTTTATTATTGAGCAGGAGAGCAGAACACAGACCAGGAATGGTAGAAGCCTCGAGGAAAGCTTCTAGAATCAAGTGTTCTATAGGCTGAAGAAGGGTTTGCTCGCAATTTCGATCTAGAAATGTTTCAATTTCCTGTGCACGTTCAAACGCTGCTCGAGGCAACCACGAAAGGTGCTAATTTACGGAGATACACTTCAACGACAGATGATTGAGGTCTTCTTTTCAATAATCTACTACTACGATGCTGCTGCTGCATGAATAAAAGGGCTAGTGGGATGCTAGCTGCCGGCGTGATCGGTACCATTGGGTCAAGCGCGTTATTCCAGGTCCATCGCCTAGAAAATTTACAGGTATTTTGACCAAGTTGAACCAATTAAGGTGGTGAGGTCAGTGCACTTCACGATTGTAAGCTCACGCCATGCTGTAACCCGGCGACAACGACTCCCTCAACCAGGATCGCGTTTGCTATCTCGTCATGACTATGAATATGGCAGCAAGCGCTCTGGGAGATGATGCCGAAAGCAAGCAGAACTACCCTGCATGAAGGACGTGAAATTTCTTCTCCTGTGAAGTGCATACTTGAATGAATGGCTGCTGTAGTAGATGCAGGTATTTTGGAGACAGATCAGCAGTGTTCATTTTCGGCGTTCATAAGCAAGACACGTCTTGTATATGCAGCTAAACCACGAAGCGAGGTGGTTAGAGATATAGTTCCTTGGATATCGCAAAAGTCAATATCTGTAACAAGATCAATAGTGTCGTGCTTCGTTGGCTGTTCAGGTGCCGAGAAATTGGTGTGAGCATCAGATCGGTCGATGCAGCTGAGATTAAGGTTAGACTTAGACGCGTCGAGAGTTGAGAGCGCGATGCTCGAGCCAATCGCAGAGTGGTGCCGATTCCCTCGCTGCCACGGCTGGGTTAACTCGTCCCAGCCCACCTAGGAAGCGCGTTCTGCGGGCTTGTCTGTGCGCGCTGAGGTGCAGCAGTGGTTACGGCTATCAGGCTTTGACCATGCTTGCAAAATCCACAGCCCCATCCGACCTACCCTCACAACCACATTCTGACGATATGTGCCTGGCTTTGCTTTAATTGTGAGTGCCATTTATCCACAGCTCTCCGTTACCAAGGCATGCAGTCACTACTAGATCGATGCTCAAGTTTCTTTTGTGAAGTCTTTGTAATTCGTTCATCATCATTTTTGCTTGTCTCGGATACCTGCTGCTTGCTTGACGAGAGCGGGTAATTACCTTCATAATCACCACTTCTCCGTGAAGCTCCAATGTTGGCAGCCAGCTTCTCCTCCTTGGACACAATGGGCATGAATATGGCTCCGATACAACAGCCAGACCATACTGCTCAGGTAGCCGAAAAGGTCATGAGGAGGATCGAAATAGCAAAAGTACAGTGACCATGAATCTCGCTGAGCTTGACCGACTGACTGTTTCAGGTTGCAAGAAATCTTCAGGATTGCCTTGCGTTTGCCAGCTTTAAAGCTCAGAATGGCTGGCAGGACCGCACTCTGAGCTCGATCGAACCAGAGGTACAAGAAAAGCTGGCGAGAAGAAAAAGACCATTGCCAGAAGACCTCCATACATCGGATTCATCCTCCTCGATAGTGTCGGATGACACTTTATACACAGCTCACCCCTCAAATTCTGCAGACTCTTACGTCGAGTCGAGGAAGAGAACAAGAATGCATGACGCACAATCCACACCAGTACTGCAACGTTACAGGACTACAGAGTTGCCTGGATTGCAAGACTCGCCTATGTTTGATGCTCCTTCAGCCGAGGATGAGGATCAAGAGAATCATGTCCTATCTTCAAGCAGCATCATCTCGTCGTCACCTCCTCGAACCCCTCCACCAAATCGACCTCAGCTCGCTGGCACCAAGCAAGCCAGTACGGATCTGCTTCTCTACCTGGCCAATTCACCTCGAACTCCTGCTGTACATGTGCATCACATCTCCAGTGCCACTAAAGGCATGCCATCGACGCCGCCTCATCAATATGCTGCGCTTCCCTCATCTGCCATGACCCCTGGCAACCTCGGGCTTTTTAATGGAGCTGTGCATACACCGGGAAATTTCAATCTAGCTGACTTCTGTAATGTTACACCGTCGCCAGCACAAGCACAGTTCAGGCACGACAGAACACCTCTTCCCGGTGCTACACCATGTCGGATTACTCGCCGAAGCCTCAATTTCGATGCCCTACTACCCCCGTCGTCCTCGGATACCAGAATGGCATCTCAAGGCTTGGCATTGAGTCTTGGTACTGACCTGAACAGACACTAAACAAGCATTTATATCCTGAAAGACACAATGCCGACACTCGCCAAAGATGCAGAGTCTCCGCAAAGAAAAGTCATCGCTTATCTACCATTCATGAGAAATGACACGCAGTCCTCGACCCTCATCACGATGAGCATTTTATGTAGAAGCACACGATAGCGTCTCCGGACACAACTCTTGTATGTTATTGAGCGTTCAGCACTATTGATTGTGATAAAGTCTCTGTTTCATAGCGAGCAAGGCAAAGAGGTTGTTTTTGCTTACTGATTTCTAGTTGTAGCCTAGCGAATGTGTATATAAAGATAGTCGATCGAATGAAAATCAAATTAACGAAATTCTGACATTCGCCTAAAAACTCTGAACTCGTTGCGGCACGTGCAGCACTCCAGGCGTCCCGGCTGAGATTGGCAGCGATGAAGCTGCTGGTTGGTTCTTACATGGTCACAAAATCCAGGTCTACCAGGTTGTGGTTGTACAATCAAAGCTGCAGGTATGCCCACCAGCACCTTCATACACCGAACATGAAGTACTGCTCATACAAATACGCACGACCGCTTTTGAGCCGCATGGTGGATTTACCAGAAGCACCTGTTCACGAAACCAACGCGACCACGCTTCCATCACGTCAGTTTTCAAAGGTCAAACTTAGACGGTTCCAGAACTTGCGCCATCTCGAGCACCGACTAAGCTGAACAAGGCAGAGTCACTTCGACCGGCTCGTTGCATCGACCAATGAATTTCATAGCTACCAGCTTCAGTCGCGCTCGCGCAAGCGGTGACGTGGACTCTTGCAACGGTTTTACTGTGAACGCGAAGTGCACAATAAACGATTGTTCCTACCAGTACAAGAGCTTCCCCAGCCGTGCACACTTTCTAGCATCTCCACGACGTTGTGCTTCCTGCCAAGCACATACCATTAATTAGGTATTCACACGAACACTTCTGCTGCTTTTCAAGTCCAAGATGAGCAGGCAAGCTGGCAAAAAGCTTTGAGTGCCCAGTCCGGCCATCGAGTGCCAGCATTTTCAGCTTACTAGCTTATCATCGCTAACCGATTTGGTCGCCCATTCAATCTCCTCCTTCCAAACCCGCAGAAGTTTGTCTGTGAAGATCCTACTTGCATTTACTTTTTATGCGCTGATCGTACCTGCTTCCGTCGGCTTTGGTTGTCTTTGTACATGAACTCATAGTAGGTGCCATCAGGTCCTCTTCTGCTGCTGCTTGTTCGGGCAAGCGCAAGGACAACTCTAGAATTACTTACACCAAGCTTCGGCTTCGTCCGAAAATTCGAGGATCTTCAGCTTAGGTGTTACTCAGGCATTTCCCTTCGAGCAGCTTCCATGGTGTGACCACACAAAGCTCGGCATTAGGCTCATATTTATTACACCTTAGTAACAAGCGAGTCGCAATCATAAAGAACTTTCTGCCAGCTGCAGCCCTACAAGAACACTTATCGAGCTCAATCTAGCCACTGTGTTCAGCGCAAGCGTCAGGCATCCAATGTGCACGTCTGGATATCCTTGCTACAAACTCCTTCATTGGTCAACTGAGCTAACGACAGGAACTCCTCGTTGAGGCTGAAATGCAGGGGCCGCAATAACCGGTACAGCTTATGTACTGATCTACGTTCATGTTCACGTCGAATCTGCAAGTTGATGGCTCACCAATGTCGTTTGCCTTCGCTGATTCACCACACCGAGTCAAAAAGAAACATAACAAGACAAGGACTGGATGTGTTACGTGTAAGGCACGTAGAGTGAAATGTGGCGAGGAAAAGCCGATCTGTAAACGTTGCTTTGAGCTTGGCAGAGATTGCTTCTACCGACCTCAGCCAAGCTCGAAGGACAGGGACGATTCCGACGATGACGATGATTCAAGCAGTAGGCGATGGTCGGTACCACCACTGCCGCCAATGCCTGAGCTTGCTATATCTCCTATCGAAAGAACAACAGAGACTGCACAACTGCAGCAATTTTGTATGAACACAAGCCTTGCCGTCTTCAAAAATCTCGGTCGTCCCTTTGAGACATTCTGGACGTCAGCCGTGCCAAAGCTTAGCATTTCTGAGCCGTGTGTAGCTCATATCATGATAGCCCTAGCGGCTCGACAACGAGCTTCTTTCTATGTCAACAAAGGCGAAGTCGAACGAATGCATTTGGTCAAAACCTACAATAAGCACTATGTGAGTGCTCTCAATCTCTTGACGGATCCGCAATCAGTGAACCAACCTGCAGTAGTACTCTTGTGTTGTTTGATGTTCATCAGTATGGAAAACGTCAAAGATACTGTCTCGAATGGCTTCTTGCATCTAAAATCGGGCTTGGCCGTGCTTCGAGATTGGAAGAGAGGCCGCCAACTGAGCCTAATTACAGACTCCAGTTCGATGAATGATCTTATTGAAAGAACGTTGGAGCCTATGTTTGCACGCTTCGAAGCAGCTGTCACTCCTTCTATTTACATGCAAGATCCAGCACAACTTCCAGCCACTCTGCAGTGGCCGACACCAACTTTACCAGATCGTTTCGAGAATCTCGCAACTGCGCGAGGAGTGCTGTATGAGATAGCTCAGTGGGTATTTAGTCAAGGGCACCACCAGATGATGTTTCGTAAGCCTCAATCGACTGAAATGACTGACACATTGAATTTATGTATGAAATGGAAAGAAGTCTTGAGAAAGTATAATGTCGAGCATCCAAGGGAGGCTCAGAAGTACAACTCATCAGTTGTTGCTCTAGAGACAAACCACAACCTTTTACAAATGCTCATTAAGTGTACCACTTTACCAAACGAGCTGCTTTGGGGCAGCCACACAGCCATGCTCGAAGACATGCTGCGGAATATTGAGAATCTGAATCAGCAAGGTCCAACAGAACTACCACAAAGACGACAAAAGATGAGCTTACTACCAAGAATGATGCCGGCACTCTTCACGATCGCAGTCATTTCTAGGCGCCGCGCTACACAAAGGCGAGCTTTAGAACTCATACAGAGAACACATGCTGAGAATCATAAAGACCAATGCTTCGCAGCGGTCATTGCGCAAGGTGTGATTGACCTAGAAGAAGCACTTGAACAACAAACAGCTTATGGCCTCTCCTCGATGGACACAAGAATACGGCCATTAAAAGCTGAACTCACCCCTGGCTGGCCAGGCACGGTTGCACTGACCTATACTAGGCCCTTTGTCCGACCACTTATCATTGATGATCCTGACCTTGGCTCGATAATGGCGAACGCATCAACTGATACCTACTTACTTCCCTGGAAATCTCACGAGGCACCACCCGCAACGACTGTATGGTTGTGGCCACCAATTGAATTCTTGAGGTTGTCGGGGTCTAGTGGGCTTGTTGGACCGAACACAGGACATTGTCTTTGCAAGACTTACGGAGCATTATTTGCACTCATGAGGTAAGATGCTCTGTGCGACTGCTAGGAAGCGACATCTAAGACATTTCTTACAGATCTATCGAAGCAGTCTATGGCGATATGGAATCACCTTAGAAAGGTAAAGGCACTAAGCGCCAGCCTCAAGAAGAGCTTTCTGCAGATCAACAACCTGCTGCGACACAAGAAGCTACACGAAAGAAGCGCCGCTACGAGCATCATGGAAAGTTCAGAAACTTCGAGCATACGGGACATTGGTGAGATCAGCGGTTTCAGAAGAGCTGCTGAGCATAGACACAAATTCATGGATATGGGGATATCAACCAGAGATGAAGCTCCAACTCAGACTTCACCATACTATATACGTCCTGCGAGCTATGTCCCAAGTATTGAGGAAGCACGATTATTATTCTTCTTCGAAAGAGCTGGAGCATGAGAATAGTAGTAAATCATGCATGCACGCACAAACTCGTGGTGTTAGGTGTTCATACTCCGAAGTTCTAGGTACTCAGTGCCTGGAAGAACTGATTTCGGGGGCAACCTTCCGAACAGCAGTACCTAATATATCCATCAAGATAGTTGGCAGACGAACTCGTCCATTGCTTCAAATTATCGTCGATTAAGACTCTCAGCATCGACAAAATCGATATACAGTCCCACGAATTCCTCCTATCACTTCCAGTCGCCAATTGGCTTCTGTGGACTCGAGAATTGCACCGCTGCCGCTTCAGCCTGCTCATTGTTATCGACCGGTATGTTACCAGCTTTAACCTCCCTCGTCCCTGTCTTCAAATACCACCTTTGGCCTCGATCCGGATGTCTTGTAAAATGATTGTCGAAATCACCTACGAGGATCTCCTTGATATCATCTATTCTAGCTAAGGTGGTCACTTCTTGCCCGGAAAGGAGGATGTTACCAGAAGGATGCAGCCTGATACCCAATTTGTATCGACCTGTGTCTTCTTCACGAGTCTTGCTTTTCAGGACCTTGTAGGCAAAAAGATGCATGCTTCCCGGTGAATGATTGGGAAGATCATTTTTGAGCAAATTGAGAACTTCTGTAGTACTGATCACGCATTGCTGGAAGTGTTGCCGCTGGGCAGCAGTTGGAAAGGCTGCCATTGTCATGTGAGATAGTGAACAGCGTCGAATCGATGATTAAGAAGCAGTGTGGTAGAGGAACTCGCACTTCCAACAACTATAGCTTATAAGTAATGCGCTTGCTACACATCCAATTCCAATCTTTTTGTTTACCTTTCATAACCAACAATTATTTGCTTCTATCAAGTTATGACCAACAATCACATAACATGATCTTTATGCTTATTCGCATCGCCAATCACTTCCTTAGTCAAATCATCTGTCTTCCTCAACGCTTCCCTGAAATCACCACTTCTCCTCCCCCAATTCGCCTCTTCACAAATCCACAGCACAAAATCTTCAAAATCATTTGCAATACCTTTGAGTCCAGCAGCATCATAGAGCGGACTCTTGATCTGCGCAAACACAGTCTCGTCATCTAGCCCGCCAACATCAACATTAATCACTAATCTCAAACTTGGGCGAATAAAGCTCGCGACCGGTTCATAATTCTCGTTTGGGTTGTGAGTCTGCATTGCACTTAGTCCAGGCGTCCAGTTGAAGATCTGGCTTCGGAAGATGTCGAGCATGATTTCTGCGTTGACGGGACCGATTTGAGATAAGATTGAATTTAGAGGTGCTGCGGCGTACTCGTTTAGGTCTTCTTGGTCTAGATGGATACGGTTCAGGAAGTCGAGGATAGGTTCCTCAGAATGAAGAGGGATTATGTTGACAACGTCTTGCAGGCAGATTCCTGCAACGTTTGACGCGGAAAAGTCGTGGCCAGGTAGAGATTCGAGGGCTTTAGGAACGAAGGGGAAGCGGCGGCGGTCGGCTTGGAGGTTACTGAAGATTGCCGTGGAGGTCTTGTTGCGGTGAATGTTCATTAGTGCCCATGCAGCTTTGATAATAACTGGTGCAGAGAGAATGGAATGTTTGCGGCGCAAGTTCGTTAGTCCTCTTGCTTTGAAGTCTGTATGATAGCCATTATCGTCATCTTTCTGGATATGCATTTGTGATGAAAAATAATGGTGAGGCCGTGGCAGTTGAGGAAATACGGATGTCTTGCACGAAAGCAAGTCCTCGAGCCTGTTCACATGCCAATTGGTTGCAACTTGTGCTTCAGGCGTACTGCGGAGTGAGTAGTACGAGTCTGCCCAAGTCTTGTAGCTGATGTGTGCATCGAGCTGCTGTCCTCCTAGAGCCTTGTCGAGGTCGTCGAATATCAGTTGTATGTATGATGCATCGATCATGGCATGGTGAACCACAAAAACCATACCGGTCTGATCGGTCTCCTCGATGTTGAACAGCAGAATGTGGAACAGAATGCCAGGTAGCATAGTCATTTCGTACTCATAAGGCTTGAAAACAAGCTTTGAGAATTCCAATTTTGATAGCACACTCCCATGGTCGTGGAAGATATTATCGAAGACCTTCTCATTAGGCTTGAGCACAACATGAAGAGCTGTGTCTGAGCCAAATGCCTGCTTGTTTGAAAATAGAAAAGAGGTCAGTATGTTGTTGTTAGCAATCAGTCGCTCGCAAGCACTTCTGACTGAAGCCTTGTCAATTCCTGGTCTGGCGATAAATGCGAATTTGAAGGACCATGATGTGTTCAAGATATCAGCCTGTGTTAGTACTTGAGTGAAATCGGATGCTGGCGCGACGTATTTGACATCGCTCCAATTCAAGCCAACCTTTCCAATATTGTCACAAATATATGCCACAGTAGGACGGAACAATTGTGGTGTATGTCTAAGATGTATCATGTCCATTGCTGTCACTTCACCGCTATCTATTTGTCGTTTGTTCCCCTTCAATGACTGTGACTGGTCCCGAATGAGTTCGACCTGTTCCTTGAGGGTCTTGCTACTCAATATGTCTGCAAAAGTTAGCTTGACTCCAAGATCCCGTGCAAACCGATCTCGAATCCTCATAATGGTTATGCTGTCAGCGAAGTCGGAAACTTTGGCGTCCATATTCACTTCGTGACCGATGGTACGCTTCCACACCTTTTGCACTTTTCCAGTCAACTCATCCATGGCCTCAATATTTGTCTTCGAAACATCTCTTTGCTGAAGATAGCGCCGCACTGTGGCCGTGAGCTTCCCTTTTTGCACTTTACCTAGCATTGTTTTTGGATAATCATCTAGGCCCAACTGCTCCAAACTCAAGACCTCTTCAGGCAGATACACGGGACCTTTGTACTGCAAAACGATTTCTTGTATGACTGCGATATCGTCTTGTGTCACAGGCGTTTGTGAGACAGCTATTGGCACTTCTCCTGCTATCTCGTCGAGCTTGCCGACAATCTGTATGTTCAACGGCTTAGTCCGGGCATCCTGAGCTAGCAGAAATTCGATGGCAGCAGGTGATATATTGACTGCTCCACGGATAATCATATCTTTGATCCTACCGACAATGAAGACCAGTCCTTCATCGTCAATTGTGGCAGCATCCCCAGTGGCGAACCACTTCTGGCCGTGCTCATCCGTGTAGAAATTCTCTGGCATAGCTTCACCAGCGTAACCATCGCATCGAATGACACTGCCATAGTGTAGCTCACCAGTCGTGTTCTGCGGCAGCGGTTCAGTTTGTCCGGGTGCACAGACTTTTAGCTCAGCGCCAAGATCGGCCCAGCCGACCGAAATATCTTCGTCCTTCACAAATCTCGCAACATCAGAAAAACCACCTGTCGTCGCAGCTATGAAGTTTTCTGTTTGACCATACATAATGTCCACGGATTGAGCACCGAGGACATTGATACAGTCTTTCACAGCCTCTATGCTGAGCTTAGCTCCAGCTAGAGATAATCGCTTAAGAGATTTGTATTTGATACCTAATGGTCGAGTGACCTCAACGACTGCGTGGATCAGAGCCGGTGGCATAGGCACGTGAGTGCATTGCTCAAGCTCCATAAGCTCTGGAAAGTAATGCGGTGAGAACGTTGAGCCAGATAAGACAATCGCCCCTCCAGACCCATTCACAGATAAACCGGTTACATGCCAAAAAGCGTGGTTATTCGGTAGATTGACGAGCGCAGAGTCGCCCACAGTCAAGGGTGCCAGGTTGTTGCGTTTAGCCATCCATCGATCTAACCTAAAGGTATTGAGCACAACACCTTTCGGGAGCGCGGTAGTGCCGCTAGTGAAGATGACAAGGGTCCATTTTGCAGCCTGGTCCTTGTACTTGCTCAACTCTGAGACGGAAAATGGCTCATGAGCAGTCAGGAGCTCCTCGAACTGGCTGAGCTGCTGAGTGTTCTGCGTATGAAGTGCGATGATCCGTGTTTGGTATAGAATTCGAAAATCAAGAATCTGCTTGCCAGTTTCGGCATCTCGAACGAAGACTATTGCTCGCTCGAAGGCCGAAGTTGCAATAGCTCGCGTAAGAACATGACTGGCTTCTTCCTTGTTCAGTAATACTCGAGGATGTAGAGGTATGATAGTACAACCAAGCGAGGCTCCAGCCCACATGATCAGCGGATACTCAGCAACATTGTCGAGTACGGTAAATATGGGGAAGCCTTCTCGAACTCCCTCACTCTCTAAAGCTCTGATCAATTGAGTGATGACCTTTACCAGGTTTGAATAAGACCATCGCACGTAAGGCGTAGCTCTGTATGAAGCATGATCAAGTGCTAAATTATGCAATCCGTACAATTCTCCTTTCTGGTGTATGGAAGACACCGCTAGCAGATCTGGATGAGCTGTAGCAGATTCCACGAAGGAGCCCCATACTGTAGGTACAGTGTCTGCAAATGGACGACCTCTGACATGGCTAGGGATGGCTGATACTGTCAAGTGGCTTTGCATGTCGACCTTTGATGCATTTACGGCAGTCGTTCTGTCTTGATGCAGTTCTGTCTGCCTGAAGAGGTTGATCTCTGAAGCATCCGAGTCCCCTAAGATTGACTTTGACAAAGGCATCTCCGTTGCGTTCGCGCTGGGAAACGCAATGCCAGAGTCTGTTCGTTCATGCATATTGTCAATGGACTACTTGCAAGCATAAGAGATAGACACTTACCGTCGACAGTCCAGCCAATATAGTGAGACCCTCACTGCCAAGGCGCAGCAAGGATTGATCACGAGCTACTGCATGAAATTAGTGAGTTGTGAGTTGTCACAATAGTTGATCCTATTGTCCCGTGGGTGCAGGTCGATATGCACGATATACTCATGCAGAAACTAGGCGCCCCAATCAGATGGATAGAGCAGTGACCCGCATTCTTCAGAACGATCTTGTGAAGCAATGCAATTCGGTACGTGGAGAAAATTCCTCGAGAATGGAGTCGTGTTCATGAACAGACTTTACGGTGAATGATACGGACTGGGCCAGCAGACTGCTTTCTCTTGCATAAGCTGGGCACTATGAGCGGACCGAGCTTCCATTGCGTTTTTGCGTTGTCAAATGTACATGAGCGCTTACGACACGTTCGCAAACCGGCATCCGAGTAGTGGTGTTATGAGCAGTTTTCGAGCACAAGGACACTTTCGAAGAAACTCGATACTTGTACTGCGTCATGTTGCGAGCCAGCGTTCTCGTATCGCTGGAATTCACTGACGAACACCTACATTGGTGACCTTGGTCGCAAGATGATTCGAAAAGGGAATATCCGTCTCTGAGCTCACTGTAAGTTGGCAGAAACGAACTTATTGTGCTGATTGCATCGTCAAGAGATGCATTCTGTCTTCGCAATTGCAGGCGAAAGAGCTTGCGACGATCGAACGGAAGGTGGGCCGAGCCGACCCTAAGAGCAGTGACGTCGTGCCCCTCGTGGTTGCCAGAATAACAGGGGCATGCGGGCATTCAACCAAAAAAGTTGTGGAAGGTGCAACAGTGAGTGCAAATCACAAAGAAGGAAAGAGCTTCAGCCTCGTGGGACATCTGTAGATTTACGACATAGACCAGACGACACTGCATACCATACGACTCGATCTAGGTGCTATCGAAGCAGGAACTTGACTCTGCTCCAACTCTGGGAAGCAAAGATGGTGAAAGTCGATCAAAAAGTGGTCCTCATAGTCATCGATGGCTGGGGAATTCCCAGTGAAAGCTCACCGAAGGACGGCGATGCTATTGCTGCTGCAGACACACCTTTCATGGACGAATGCGCAAGAGATGGCTCCTCGATAGCACAAGGATATACCGAACTCGAAGCTTCGTCGTTGGCGGTAGGTCTGCCAGAAGGCTTGATGGGAAATAGTGAAGTTGGACATTTAAATATTGGAAGTGGCAGGGTCGTGTGGCAAGGTAAGAACGAAGCCGATCAAAGACTCGACGTCGCTAACTTGCAGGAAACAGACTCGGTACGGATAAAGGAAAGCATTAAGAAGAACGAGATGAAGGATGTTGAGAACATCAAAAAGTGCTTCCAACGAGCAATTGATGGGAATGGGCGATTACACTTGCTCGGACTAGTAAGTGACGGAGGTGTTCACAGTGACCAGGAGCATCTCTATGCTCTTCTCAAGATCGCTAAGGACATGGGCGTGCCGCACGTCTACATTCACTTCTATGGAGATGGCAGAGATACCGATCCTAAAAGCGGTGCAGGATATATGCAAAAGTTGCTCGATAAAATCAAGGAAATTGGCATCGGTAAGATTGCCACGGTCGTAGGTCGATACTACGTTATGGACCGGGACAAGAGGTGGGACAGAGTTGAGATCGGTCTCAAAGGTCTGGTGCTCGGCGAGGGTGAAGAAACTGATGACCCTGTTGCCAAGATCAAAGAGCGTTATGAAAAGGACGAAACCGACGAGTTCTTGAAGCCCATCATAGTCAATGGCAAAGACGGCCGAATTCAGGATGGAGACACGCTCTTCTCCTTCAACTACAGATCAGATCGTGCCAGAGAGTGGACGCAGTTGCTTGGAGATTACGACCGAAGTCCAAAGCCGGACTTTCCTTACCCAAACGATATCCAAATCACGACGATGACACAGGTAAGTCTGTTTCAGACGTCGGCAGCGTTGCTCGGCGCTATGTTGCCATTCCTCGACGTTTGAGCTGACGTTCTATAGTATAAGACCGACTACAAATTCCCGATCGCCTATGCACCTCAGCGCATGGATGATGTCCTCGCCGAGACACTGTCAAAGCAAGGCTGCAAGCAATGTCATATAGCAGAGACAGAAAAATATGCTCATTGCGTAAGTCTAATCAATCTCTACATCCATTTGACTGAGCTTACATGATCCTAGACTTTTTTTTTTAGTATGTCCGCCGCGAATGCCAAAAATACGGACCACTAACTACGTTACAGATGGCGGTATCGAGAAGCAATACAAGAACGAGGAAAGAGACCTTATACCATCGCCATCAGTTTCAACTTACGATAAACAACCTGAAATGTCAGCGCAAGCTGTCGCAGACAAAATGGTAGAGCGCGTTAAGGAGGGGAAGTTCGAATTCTTGATGCTCAATTTTGCACCTGTAGGTCAAACTTCCGCTACTTTTGACTGCTTCTAACGTTGTTATAGCCTGACATGACAGGACATACTGGTGGTAAGCGTCATTTAATTTGTTCTTGCAAGGCTCAACTAACGATAGAAGTGTATGAGGCAGCAGTAAAGGGCTGTACCGCGACAGACAAGGCAATCAAGACCGTCTACGATGCATGCAAAGAGCATGGTTACCTTTTCTTTGTCACTGCAGATCATGGAAATGCCGAAGAAATGAAGACGCCAGAAGGCAAGCCAAAGACTTCCCACACTACAAACAAGGTGCCATTCATCATGGCTAATGCGCCAGAGGGTTGGAGCTTGAAGAAGACGGATGGCATTCTGGGAGATGTGGCACCAACAATATTGGAAGCTATGGCTCTTGAGCAATACGAACATATGACCGGGCACTCATTGTTGCAGAAGAAGTAGGTTTTGTCGAAGTTCGAAAGCGAGAAGTAGATCACGGCTGATCAGATATGAATAGACGCAAGGCAGGAGACACGTAAAGGTACAATGGTAGGCTCACTAATAGTAGGAGCACATGAGATTCTGTCGCATATTGTGTTTATGTATCTCAAAGATCTGAAAATCCATCGAGCAGGCTTAGTCACTGGTGGCAAGGCAAACTGCAGGAGATGCACCAATACCACGAACTTACTGGTTCCTTGAAGTTATTTATATTTACAACCACGAGCTTTGTTCGAAAGGCAAACACCCTTTTCATTGCGATGTAGGTGCTTGCAGCATGGCTGGATATCGCATAACAAATAGCTTTGTACATTGTACGTAATGGAACCTTCCAATGATCATTCCGACTGTCTCAGAGACCCGTCTCTATAGTGTGGACGCCTTGTATGCTGGCATTTCATGGCAGTGAGAGCACGTTGTGTCGTGTGATGCGAATGATGGCGTACTGTACGGCAAACTTTACTCCAAAGCTTCCATTTGTCATATTAGGTCGAGCGACAGAGCGAAGTCCCGTCGCCTTCAATTCTCGTGGTTGCGAGCTATACGTGTTGAGGACAACATGGCTGCGATGGCTGCGGTATGCTTCTCGACCAGCCTGAGCTTTGATCGATATGCACTCATATAGAATCGAGTGACAGGCACTTTCTTTCCCTGATTGTTCTGCTCAAAACAGATTATGGTGTTGGTCTCTGAAATCGATCGACAACACCCAGTCGCAGCAAAAATTGGTATAACAGGTTAGTGCCGCATATCTGTTGTAGAATATGCCTGGAGGATGGGGTCGTGTGAAAACCGACCTTAATGATGTCATTTCTTTAGGTCAATCTCCCCTGGACCTTTAGCGATCCTACCCCTTATATTCCAGACTCTGAGTACCTAGCTCGAGCCTATAGACGCTCTAGGTAGTCTCCAGCTACGGGTAGCTGAATTCAACTTAGTCGTTAAGGTCGGTTCTTACGGCGTCTGTCTAGTTTGGACCAGTTCAGAAAACTAGTTTGGACCAGTCGCGTAAGGCATCAACATTCTGTGTTTCCCCGATGTAGTCCCGCACAGGCAAATCCTCACCCATTTGTCTTATCGTAAGAAATCTATTATATATTAATACCTGAATTTCAGACTTAGCTATTTCTACGAACTTACTACGCCTTATAATTTTATATACTACTAACTATAGCTTCTAATATTATAATTCTATAGCCTTAGAGCGACGACGATAATAATAACTTTACTGTTATACCGGCTACCGGCGTCGAAGTACTATATTAGCCGGGAACTAACGAACCGGACGATCTTAACAGTAAAATCGAGCGAGCCTTCTAGTTAATAATATTAGACGTAAATACTATACTAAATAGCGAAGACTACGTCTTCCGTACTCTTAAGGCGGCGACTACCTTCCTTAATACGTAGGTAAGAGATTATAGCTACGGCTTATACGTAAAGAATAAGACTTAGAAGAATAATAATCGCTTAATTAACTTATATATTTAATAAGTATTCTTTTATAACCGTTAAGGTCGTATAGCTAATAATACGACTATTCGTTAGTAAATAGTATTAAATCGTATAGATTATCTCTTTAAGATTAAGATTAATCTCGACTAGAATAATAACGTCTACTGTATTTAAGACTACAGCTTAGATAGACGGTTTAGTCTTTATAATTATAAGCTATATAACCGTTCTAGTATATATATAAAGGTACGACGGCTTAAACGTAACAGCTTAGAATTAGTCGATTAGATTATAACGATACGTACTAGTAGTATTATAGCTAGTATAGTTTATAATATATTAAAAGAACAGTATTGTCACGCCTCACCGCGTCGCGTGCCTGAGGCACCACCGCTGCGCACTATTATCTGTCGTGCGCGTTCTTCTGAGTTATACCTTCGTATAACCTCTTAGTCTTGAATTGAATTGTTGAAATCTGAACCCAACGTCTCTCATCGTGACATTAGGTTATACCGCCTGAACATAGGACTCGATTCCAGTACATTGCGCACTGGGAAAAGGTCTGCCTTATCAAAGACGCGAGTCGAGAACTTACGCACTCACCAATACGGTACAATCAAATGGATCACGAGAACGGTAGCAACACCACTTAAGATCTGTCGCGAACACTGCGACGCACCTCTCCTCGTCGAGACCCTTCAAACCCTCTCATCTCTCTTTCATACGATTAATCTACACCAACACAGACGCGAACGCAGTCACAACGAGGCGTTAAACGAAAGATATATTCCTCACAAGACCGCGGCAGCGTACCTGATAAGAATCCTCTCACGAATATACCTGTCCTAACAACCAATACTCAACGATCCACAACTGTTAGTCGGTCGCAAGACAACGCAGTTCCAACTATAGAGGTGTCCGATCGAATTCCTTCCCCGAGCCCTAGTAGATATCCAGAGAACGATAAGGAGGAAGTTCGTAGTCGAAAATTAGTTTCTTTCTTAGACTCAATACGAAAGACTGATAGCCCACGAGGCGAGTCAGTTAAATCAGCTATATCACGCGACTTATTAGATAAACTAATTAGTATTAAGAAATCAGACGTCGCTAAACTTATATCACACGAAACTCGATCTAAGAAGAAAGATCCAGAGGTCGTTATTAACGTTTATAACTCGGAAGAAGAAGAGCTTACAGAATCTCCCCCACTAACTCTAGATAATACTTACGAAAACACTAATAACGGTATCGAAGAAGATAAACCCGCTACCGAACTCGATCTTCGATTATTATTAGCTAAGACGATAGGAGATAATAGTAAGCTGTACGTCGCTAAGAAGGATCGTACTATTAACTAAAAGACTATCTTAGTAAGTAATAGCTTAGATAATTTTATTAAGAAGGTTACCGCTAATTTACGACTCTACTTTATCTTATTTAAACGTTTAATACGATATACTAAATAATATAGAAAGGAGTTTAAAGAAGTATTTAATAGCTAGTAAGTAACGTCGAAAGCTTATAAAATCGATAAGAAGCTATTAGAGCGTAAAGCTAAGAATCTACTATAAGTTAAAAAGAAGCTTACTAAGATTAAAGAGGATCTAGCGTCTAATACCTATAATAACTCTTAGATAAAGAAAGACTTAGAAGAGAAGCTATCCTCTAAGATAGAAGAGGTAGTCCGTTTAATAAAGGAGCTATAGAAATCTATAGCTATAGTTTAACGCCGAGATAAGCGGCTAGTTATAGTAAAGAATAGACGAGATATATATAAGGCTCTTATAGAAAAAGAGTAATATATCTCCGAATCGCTTCGATAATAGATTAAGAATCTAAAGATAGTAGTTCTAAGAGGCGACTAGATAGTAGTATCTAAGAAGAAAGTTACTGTAACTTCTAATAGCTCTAACTTAAAGTCGTCGTTATTATCGTTTAATAGATCTAAAACCGACGATCTTCCTTCGTATAAAGACGGTAAGAAGAAAAAGTCTAAGCGCGTTCTGTCTTTACTACCTTTCTCTAATAGAGACTTATCCTCCTCTAACGAAGATTCCGATTCCTTATCTAATAACGGTATTAAGAAAAAGAAGAAGAAGCGATTACGGAAGTCTCGATCGCCTTTCTATATATCTACTACTATAATATTTATAGATAAAGGCCGTTAGGAATACTCTCTAGTCTTCGATAGTAAAGATACTAAAGATTATAAAGCTTATAGAGAATAGAAGACTAAGTTAATAATAAAGCTAGATAGCGATTATAAGCTATTTAACTCGATAGATATAAAATAAACTATCGTCTATATTATCTCTTAAACGTCGAGCTCCGCCTAAGAGTTACTCGACTTATATAACTCTACTACTTATCCGAAGGAGGCTAGATTTATAAAGATTAAAGATATTCTTAAGACGCTCGATTTAAACTACGACTAACGAAATTAAGATACGAATACTATAAACGATCTAGTTATATATACTTAGAGCGAGAAAGAAAGCTTCCGTCTATTCTATAATCGACTTATAGATATTTATATACGATATCCTTAATACGATAACGATAAACTCGAACGATATATAATTACGTCTCGACTTAATAGTCGCTTCTAAGTAGTTTAGAGCTAGAACTATAAATACCGTACTAAGATCTTTAATAAATTTATTAAAGTATTATTAGATCTCGACGATACCTTTAAGGAAAATAATAAAAAGAAGGCTAATAAGAAGGAGGATACTAAGAAGATCTCCGGTAATAGTAGTACTAGCGGTAGTAATAGTAGTAAGAAGGATACTGTAAGTATAAAGAAGTAGCTTCTATCTAATCCTAACGCTATTAATTCTAGACTATTCTCTTTCTAGACTCGTAAGTTCGGTAAACTTATACCTAACGAATATAAACGATTTACAGAATAAAATATCTATTAAGTTTACTAAAAGTAAGGTTATAACTTCTTCTCTAATAAATACCTCTTATAGCTATAGTTTAAATATAATTCTAAGTTACTTAAGTATAATCCTAACGCTAAGATCCTATAGCGGTTTCTAGATAATAGTAATATCGAGCTTAATACTAGTAGTCTTACTAGTACTCTAGTTAAGAAGCTATTAAATAATAATATATTAGATTTTTAGTCGTTTAGTATTAGAGTCTCGATACTAAACGCCCTTTACTAAAGCGCGATAAGTTCTCGAAACGTTCCTCCTCTCGATCCTCGTCTTTATCCTTATTATTATCGAAAAAGAGAGTCTACCGCGGACGTAGAATAAATAAATAGATAAATAAATTAAAAGAGATAGAACGCCTATCGTCGATAAGTAAATTATTATATATATCTATACTATCCGAAGCGCCTACTATAGAGATTATCCCTAATAGTATATAATAACTTTTAGTAAGTACCTATTACTTTTATTAGAACTATATACCGTCCGAGGCTATAGATTATAGTTCTTTAGAAATATAAGTATCTTCGCTCTCTATCGTAGGTAAGATACCTCTCTTTATTATTCTATATACGGTATATTCTAAGAATAGACTATTAGCTTTATAATATATAATTAATATCGGTATTTATACGTAGCTAATTAGCTAGTAAGAGATTAAGAGACTAGGTCTTATATTATAACTATTACCGTCTAAAGTCCCGATATACGTCGTAGATAGGTTATAATCGTATCTTAAATATTATACTATCTTAGAAATTACTATTAGATAGTATTATTAAAAGCTAAAATACTACGTAGTACTAAAGCTTAACTATTCTATTATACTTAGAATATATTAAATAACTCGATATTATATTATAATTAACCCTACTAATCGCTCTATTATATTTAATCTAGTATACTACTCTAGTATATATTTACTATATAGATAGAGATATATTATCTAAGGATCGGATCCTTCGATAGTATATCTATTAGTTATAATTAATAGTATTTAAATTAAGGTACCGTCTTTAGGATAATTTTATAACTATCTAGCTAAAGCTCTAGGACCGGTAGAAGTTTATATAATATAGATTAGACTCTAATAGCTTAATATATAGAACGACGACGAATTACTTATTAATATAGTATCTACAGAAGATTACCGTATTTTTATATAAGAAGATAAAAGAAAAACTACCGACTCTATACTTATCGTAGCTAAGATTCTATTAGCTTATTATAAATATTTATTATTCTTCTCTCGCTTAAAGACTAGTAAGCTACCGCTTTCTAGACTAGAAAAGGACTACGAGTTTAAACTAGAATTTAATAAGGTACTACTCTTTAAGAAGGGATATAATCTATCTCGAAAAGAAAATAAAGCTGTTCTTAAATATATTAAGGAATACCTATCTAAGAGTTTTATACGTCGCTCGTAGTCTACAGCAGCGTTATCTATTATATTAGTTAAGAAACTTAGTAACGGATTACGTATATATATAGATTACCGTACACTTAATACTATTACGATTAAAAATCGATACCGAATCCCGAATATTAGAGAGACACTTAATCTCTTATATAAAGCGAAGTACTATACGAAGTTTAATATTATATCTACTTTTAACTATATTAGAATTAAATCTAGATAGGAATATCTTATAATCTTTAATATACGCTTCGACTTATTTAAATACTTAGTTATACTGTTTAAGTTATATAACGTACTTAATACGTTTTAAAGCTACGTTAACGAAGTATTAGCCGATATACTTAATAAATACTATACTACCTATCTAAATAATATACTAGTATTTAGCTAAACTAAAGAAGAATATATTAGATACGTAAACGAGGTACTAACTCGTCTTCGAGTAGTAGATTTATATAGCGATATCGATAAGAGCGATTTCTATATCTAATAGATAAAATACTTAGAATTTATTATTACTATAGAAGGTATTTAGATAGATCTAGAAAAGATCGCGATAATTAAAGACTAGCCTATACTACGGAATATTAGAGATATTCTAGTTTTCCTAGAGTTCGTAAACTTCTATCGCCGTTTTATACCTAAATTCGATCGTATTATATTACCTCTAATAGATATACTTTATAAAAGCGATAACGAGAAAGCTATCTTTTACTAGAATACTTATTACTAAATAGTATTTTAGGAGATTAAGCGGGTCTTTTTAAGTAAAAACGTACTTAAATACTTTAACTTTAATAAGTAAACGTACGTAGAATACGATATATTTAACTATATAGTAGTAGATATACTATTATAGTTAGATAAATATAGTATTCTACGTTCTATCGCCTTCTATTCTAAGAAAATATCTCTATAAGAATATAACTACGAGATTTACGATAAGAAGCTACTAGCTATTATTAGAGCCTTCGAAGAGTAGCGTCCTAAACTTATTAGCGCTACGGAACCGGTTCTTATTAAGACGGACTATAAGAACTTCGAATATTTTATAACGACTAAGATACTTAATCGTAGATAGATAAGATAGACTAAATTCTTAGCTTCTTTTAATTTCTAAATTATTTACTACTTCGGAAAGGTTAATACTAAACCGGACTCTTTAATACGTCGTTTAGCTAATCTTCTAAAGGGAGTAAACGATTTAAGAATTTAATATTAGTAATAACTTATACTAAAGCTCTATAACTTAGATAAAGATATATTACTACTATCGTAGCTAAACGTAGTTTCGGTTATAGTAGTAGATATCGTAGAGGAACTAACTACTACTTTATAAAAGAAACTAACCCGTTATATTAATATAGATCTAATTATCTAAAAGATTAAGTAGTTTATATAAGAAAAAGTACGTAAGCTACCCGCCGATATAGTACAGAATATTAACGGACGTTATCTTAATCTAAACGACTACGCTTAAAACGATACTAACTAATAGCTATTATATTATAATAAAATCTAAGTACTATAGGAATTACGTACTTCCGTTCTTGAGTTATACTATAATAGTATATTAGCTAGATATAAAGGTAAAATAAAGACTTATAAGATAATAGATCGGTTCTATTAGTAGCTTAGTATAAGAAATAATATTACAGTATATATAGCTAATTATTATATATATAAGAGATTAAAGGCGTTCCGACGAGCTAAAGACGGTAGTCTCTATTAGTTATCTTCTCTAGATAGTCGACTATAGATATAGATCTCGGTTAACTTCGTAGTAAATCTTTCTAAAAGTAAATCGTAGAAAGATATCGTTTATAGTAATATAATAACTATTATCTATATACTTACGAAGATATAGTACTATATCTCGATATATAAGATCGACGCGATATCTACAGTAAAGGCGTTTCTTAACTACGTTTATAAATATTATAGCCTTCTATCTAAGATTATTAGCGATCGCGGTTTATAATTCGTCGTAGCCTTTATAAAAATATTATATAAGCGATTAAGTATCTAAATAACTAAAAGTACTAGTTTTTACTCTTAAATTAATAGTTAGTTCTAAAAGACTAATTAACTAATAGAGTAATATCTTCGTATCTATATTAACTACCTTTAGAACGATTAAATAGACTAGTTATTAATAGCTAAGTTCGTAACTAATAATACCGTCTTAGAGACTATAAAAATAATACCTTTTATAGCTACGTATAGCTATTACTCTCGAATAGACTTTAACTCTATACCGACGTAAGTACCGATAATAGAACTAACTAAATTTAATTTACTTAATATAAACGAGTTTATTAATTAAATAGAGACTTTATATAGTATACTTCGAGACGAGATCCTCTAGACGTAAGCGCGCTATAAATAACGAGCGCTAGCGTTATCTACTTTAGCCTTCTACGTTAGCGATAAAGTATAGCTCGATATAAAATACTTTAATAGTAAGAGGACTAAGCTAAAATATATATAACGTAAGTTAGATAATAAGAATACTAAGCCTTTCGAGATTATTAAATAAATTAATCTAAGAGCGTTCCGACTGCGCCTTCCTAAAGATCTACGTATTTATAACGTTTTTTATAATTTATTACTTAATTCTAATACTAATCTCGATCTATTACTAGAATAAGTCGAGCGCTAAGTACCTCCTCTACCTATACCTATAGTAAGAGACGAAGTTATAGGTAAAGAAGATAAGTAGAAAATTAAGTCTATTATTAACTCTCGTATATAAGAAAAGAAGAATAAGAGATTATAATACTGTATTAAATAACTTAGTTATAGACCTTCCTAGTATAATTAGGATAAAGTCCTACCGAGTTTAGACGACGCTATTAGTAACTTCTATTAAAGTAACTCTAATAAGTCTAGCTCGATCGAATACCTTACGACCGAAATAGACTACACCTTAAAGCTATCCGATAATAGTAGTAAAGAAGAAGCTTAAGCTAAAATAAAAAGTTTATAATATTATTTAAAAGAGCTTAGATTATAATTAATAAAAGGTACTAACCCCTCTAGAGGTTAGCTATCTATATATAACGAAGCGAAGGCTAGAAACGCTATCGCTTAATTACTAGTATATACTATACTACGGTTACTGTACCTATAAGATCGCCGTCGAGATATAATATCGCGAGCTAAGTTCAGTAGTCGGGTCTTATCGATATAAAGTTATAGAAGAAGTAATAAATATAAAGCCTATAGCTACTTAAGAAATACGATATAAATTAGTAATAGTATACACCGCTTAGTAGACGTACTACGAAGTAATAGATTATAGTTTACCTACCGTAGTCGGAAGAGCTATAGAATAAATAGAACTTATTTAACTGATATATACTTATACTACCCGATCTTTAAATATAAAAGCTTTATAACTTACGATATTACGTAGAGCTATTAAGACTCCTATCTTAAGTTAGAGTGTGCTATATATACAGTAAAGATAAGAGAGACACAGTTCTTATATAGACTAGCTAAGGAACAGGAAGTACTGGTTATATTGAAATTAGTTTCGTTATGCGCTTAGAATTAGTCTATTATCGTAGTTACGATAGAAAAGTTTAGTTTATCACCGGTATCCGGTCCGGGATCCGGTATATATTATATATAGTTGTTAACTCGAGGACGACGTCGACTATTAGGAGGGGGTACTGTCACGCCTCACCGCGTCGCGTGCCTGAGGCACCACCGCTGCGCACTATTATCTGTCGTACGCGTTCTTCTGAGTTATACCTTCGTATAACCTCTTAGTCTTAAATTAAATTATTAAAATCTGAACCTAACGTCTCTTATCGTGATAAGTATCTATAAGTACTATTTACGCTTAAAGATATTTATAATATATTTTAATTACGACGAATACGATTAAATAACGAATACTTACTTATTTAAGCTATAATAATAACTATTAGCTAGAATTTCTTATAGATCTACTAGGTATAAGATAAAATAGAACGGCTATATAGACTCGTCTTCTTTTATTATAAGAGTATAAAATTACTCGATCTATATCTTTACGTTTTTATTATCGATATAACGTATAGAACGAATAAATTTAGTCTATCTCTAGTAAATATAATAGATATTACTACTATTAATACTTTATTCTTAGTTAGATAGTACTTTCTAATATATAAAATAGCTAAGAACTATAGCTAGTTACTAGAGATTATCCGATAGCTATATACGTAACGCGAAATTAGTCTACCTACGATAATAGTTATCGATCTTAGTAGAAGTATTACTTACGTAACGTAGGATATATTTCTTAAGGTAAGTTATTTACTCTATACCTAGTACTTTAATAAGAACGTTAGTAATAGAATACGTAAGTTCTTTTAACGTAAAGCTATTAATAGTAGCTTTCTACTAGCTATATAGAAAGATTACGTTAAATAACGCTTTAATATATAGAAAGAGCTATTCTCTACGATTCGCTAAGTTAAGAGTAAAAATATCTATAATATTACTTACTAAAAGCTTAAGAATAAGTATATAGATAATAATAATCTTAAGTATTATATTAAGGTATTTATCTATCTAAATAGAATATAGTTACGATATAAAGAAAAACTTATACTAGTATAAATTAATAAAGTATTATACTTTAATAATATCTATACTACTAGAGTTAAGAGAATATACTTTACTATTAAAAGACGTATATTAGCAGCTAAACTTTATTCGTAAATACTAATTAACGAATTTAGACTATTTAATAACCGCTTTAATAGCGAGATACTGTACTTTATTAATACCGAACGAACTAAACGTAAAGAATAGTTCGGTAACTATTTATATTAGAATCTTTATTATAATATATCGTATTTCGCTATAGTAAAAGTAAAGAGCGAATATTATATATCGCTAGATTAATAGTATACGCGACTAGTTATTTAAGCGCCTAAGGAGTAACGAATCCGAGGTCTTAGTACTAATTACTACTACGGACTTAGAATCGTTACTCTCTCTCTTCTCTTCTTCGTATAGTATTCTAGTTTTTAATACTATTATATTACTCTAAACCTCTAATCCGTAATAGCGAACGATAGTATATAAAACTACGCTAGAATAACGTTATTATAATATAATTAGACGACTATTTATATATAATAAGTATAACTATAGATCTACTTTACTAGTATATTATTCGAGAGCGTATACTAAATAGTAAGTCTCTAAGAGTAACTAACTTCTACGAATAGTAGCGACTAAATAGAACTTTATAGCTTTACGTATCTAAATACTTCGAGCTAATATAGAATCTTAACGATAGACGAATTCGTTATAACGTTCTATAGACCGCGGAAGTAGTATTCGAAGCTAATCTTAATATAGATATACGTAATAACTAAGTCTATTAACGAGCTACCGAACGAGTAAATAAGCGTAGATAGAATAATAAGAATAATAGTAAACGAAAGAGGAGGAATAACCGTAAGAGAAAAGTATAACTTATACTATAAAAGCTAGCTACTATCGACGATATTAATAATCTACTAGTTAATAACTCTATAACGTAAATAGATATAGATATTAATACTATACTCGATAGAATAGTATTATCGTAAGATTCGATCGTTCTTAAGAACGACAGCGACCTTAATAACCTCGTAGATAGTAGTAATTCTTTCCTTTCTATAGTATAACTAGCTAGTACGATCTATAACCTTATAGTACTTATAGAATTATAGTAATCGCAGTAAGTATACTACTAGCTAGTTTAATAATAGTAATATTATATATTTTAAGTTATAAATATATAAACTCGCGTAATCTAAGTACCTTTTAACAGTAATATTATTCCTCTAATACGAATTCTAAGATTAAACTTAAAGAATATAAGTTCTATAGCTATATACTAAATTTTAGTATATAGCTGTAGAAGATTAACTCGTAGGATTCTTACTATAGGTTAGCCGCGCGAAGCGTGCACTGCCCGAATTCTGTCACGTGACTTTATGATTACTATATACGGTTAGACGGGTGTACGCCTGTGTGAAAACTGGTCCAAACTAGTTTTTCCAGCTGGTCCAAACTAGATGGACGCGGTTCTTACGCGACCCCGTCCACCAGCCGTGGTGATAAGTTCCGGCACTGCCAGTGTCATGCACGAGCGCACACGTGATTTGCCGTAATAGTGGCTGCTGAGCAGCAATAATTCCAGGCGCAAATAGCCCGAGCGCTAGACTCGTATTGGCGACATAAGCTATAGATTTCGTTCGGAAGCGCGTCCTCGATCGTTTCAACCTTTCGTATGCTTTCACATATGACCGAGTTATGTTTTGAGAACCTACCCGTTGTAAGGTATATCGCTTTCATTTGCACTGTCCTGCAGTGATCATTGGAGTTCATGAATCGTACGCAGTCGGCGATGGGATTTGCATTTGGCTTGTTTCTCTGCAGTAAGTGTTTAACATGGTAACTCATAGTCTTTTGCTCGCGTTTGACATTGCTGTTGGACTCGCGACCGAAGCGTGACATGGAACAGGCAGGTAAGAAAGGCAGAAAGCCGTCGAAGTGAAGCCGAAAGATCTCGCCTGTTGATAGAACACGAGCGTTGAACACCAAGAATAGTCGCTGAGCGATGTTCAGAACATGGTGTTCAGATGATGTTCTGCTCGCAGTTGTTGCTGTTGGTGCTCTGGTGATAAGGTATGAGAGAGCTGTCGGACACGGCAGGACTGTCTGTTGCTGAAAGAGTTGAAGCAGACGTGGTCCTGTTGTCTCCATTGTCCATGAGCCCACCCTAACCCATATAGCCATTCCCGGACAACTCTCCTAATGTTGCAAGAGTGCCACTCCCACTGACCCAGGCTATACGCGAGTGCCTCCACTCGACCAGGAGACGGGATACGCCAGAGCCTCTATGACCCAGTCAGCCTGTGACCTGACTGACTGGCGGGATTCCACGCAGAGCCCACTCCTGGATTTAAGGCTCGAATTCAGAGCCGGAGTCGACCTCGACCGGTCGATTCTCTTTGTCAGAATCTTCGTCTGACGATATATATGGTCTTTTTTGACCAGCACGACTCTTTCCTCCTCGTCCACCCTTACCACCACCTCTTCCCCCCCTCCCCTCTCCACCACCCTCACCTCTCTTCACCTTCACCTCCCCCTCCTTCTCCTCCTTCAGCTGCTTATTACTAGCAGCAAGAACACCACCACCCCGGACGCTAGCCCCTTTTTTACCCGTACCACGGGCAGGCGCAGGGACGCCTGTGGGCACATAGGCCCCCTTCGATCTGGCCAACTTGCGCTTGTTGGCCGCAAACGGCTCTATATACGGCTCCAAAGGAGCAACCGGGGTCTCGTCGTCTGAGGCCAACAAAAGGCCAGTGTCGTCCCAGAGAGACGACGGAGCAGCAGGCGGCACGACAGGTGTGCCCGGAGGCGAAGGGACGGGGGAGGGCGTGGCCGACAGAGGCGGCGGCACCACACAATAGGACGAATCCACGTCCAGTATGATTCGAGTCGATCTATTGTCATGTCAGTCTCAGTTCATCTTCAGTTTGACTTTGGTTTGACACAAAATGAAATAGTGGTACTCACTCTGCCATGACTGCTGTCTCTGCAGGGTATGAAGCTTGGAGGATAGCATCTCGTGTATGTAGGGTGAGGATTTTCGCACCTTCCTCATGGACGTCTTCAATTTTAGGAAGGAGCGAGTGGGCATCTTGGAGGTTCAACCTGCTAACTCAGCAGCTGCGAATGATCTTAGACAATGGTCATGATAGCATCACTCCAAGAGCATCCTCCCACAAGCCGGACTGATAGTCAACTCGAGATGGCATAGGTGTAAATGTGAAACCTTGTGCCATTGGCGGTTCCATTTGGCAGTATATCGATGACGACCTGGGGATTTCGCTCTGCTCCGATCGTCCTTCTGTGCATTGCTCGACATGAATGCCTGCAAAGGAGCACCTTTCCTCACATAATAAACAACGAATTGAGACTGTTTAGGCATTTCACAGAAGGGCAATCCACAGTCACAGTAATTCGGGATCCGGATGAGAGCTCAAAGACTCAAGTCCGGACCTGCCATTGCAAGCATAATTTTGCTGCCTTGGAGACTTTCACGAAAGTGCTTAATGCAGAACACGTCTACTTTTGTTGATGGCGGATAGCTATAGACAAGATGGATGTAGGTTGTGCAATGGAATGGTTTCATACTTTACGTGTTAATTTGCAGCGTCCTCGAACAGCATGCGTGGTGTGATATTCTTGACTACGATTGGTTTTGCAGCCTGGAAGCTTACAGCTCTGAGGTATGCAATCGGGAAGTCCTGTTCGTCTGTTGTCCATGTCCAGGAGCACACCAGACCTCGATGCCAGCAAGTCTCGCAGATATCTGTGAGTTTTCCAGTTTGAGGATCTGTCCTTTGGTTGCAATCAATGCTCCAGCCAAGGTCGGCTCGTCGAGAAAGACCATCGAAGTATGCGTGAATGTAACATGCATCACAAGCCTTCCGTCTAGCACCCCAGCCCTTCGTATTTGCAGGTTGATGTCCACTGGGCCATCCAAACGTTCTCCATGTCCCAGCGACATTGATAACACCAGTTGCTCGAAGAAGTTGCGCAATCTCTTGGTCGGTCCTGTTGCCAGCCCGTCTCAGTTCCCGTCCAGGCGGCAAAGGTCGTATCGAAATGACCTGATGAGCATGATGGTATTCCAATGCACTCACTCGTGCAATACCAGCGATGAGATACCATCCCGCGGCGTCGCGTACGTCTCGCTGTGTGAGGAACCGTATTACAGCAAGGGCTTTGTTGTAAGTGCTCATAGCACCACGATCGTTAGTTGGCTCAAAACTCATCACCTGACCTGCTTGGACATAGATCGATTTCCAACTATCATTGCTCTTCCAGTCAAGCCTGACCCCTAGTCTATTGGCCAGATGCCAATCTTTTGGCATACCCACCTCGTGCAATCGAGCCCATGGTGTTGGGTGAGGGCCACTTAGCATGATTTCAAAGACTGGATAGATCATGGCTCCGACCTGAGGGCCGGGGTCATCTTTTCCGAGGCCGACGTAGAAGCTACTCGAGGTAGAATCTCGCTTGCGCCAGAAGTTAATGAGATGAAGTGCTCCATTCGTGCTTTGACCAGCTTTGAGCCTCACACCACTACGGTAATAGCTTTCTTTTACTTCCGGCTGGCTGACTCGTACATACATTGTCTTTTCGTAGTGCGTATCCTCCTGGATGGGAATACTTTTGTTGAGACCAGTCCCTATGCCAAAGCCCTTGCGGAGCGCTAATGGAGTGAAGTTGGTCTTGGTCCAAACGTCTTGAGCAATAGACCCAATGACTTCTGCGGTCTGCGCGGTAGCAATGTTCTCATCGTTCAGTGTTGCCTCGAAGATAGACTCCCTGAGCGCTTCGTCCGAGCTAGCATTAGCCTGGATAGTTGCCTTGACGATTGACAGAACACCAGGATGAAAACTGCCATTCATCAGCATACACAGAAGCTCTCCGAGCAAGGCCTCGTCAACGTCTCCTTGTGTCAAGATAAACAAGATATACATGGCAATCTCGCTGCTGTCCACCACAGAGTTGCTGGCTGTGCTGGCGTGTCGTGAGCCTTTGGGAGGTGGATTACGATGACCCTGGAATCGTGCAGAGAAGCTGTTAACAGTCTGTCCCGTATAGAACTCTGGCAGTCTGTTTTGATCCCTGAACTTTTTAGTGACTCGAGCATACCCGCCAATGCGCATGTCTGAGTTGTCCTTGGGCACGCTGTAACATGTATCCTCGAGGTCTCGTAAAGTCGATCGGTCGTTGTTCAAAACATTTCGATAAGGCTGTTCGAAACCTCGCAATATGTTCCGTGCGCTGGTCTTACGTCTGTTGTCGTTCATGAGTATGTTTCGTACGCCAGGGCGAATGAACGGCAATCTTTCGATGTTCGTTCGCAATCCTTGAAGCAACGCCAGGAAGACTTCGTCAGTCTTGTCGCTTACTGTCCAATCGAGTGTTTGCAGATCCAGCGCAGCGTAGTCTACCTTTGGCATGTCGTGCATGATCTTCAACGAGCCGTATCTTCGCGAGCGATGAACATCGAGCTCACCGTTTGGAGCATAGCCCTCTTCCCCAGTTCGAACAAGG